>JAAAKQ030469944.1:11108-23746 GCA_010016005.3 Zanna intricata | reverse complement strand
CACACACGCTACAATTCATTCATATCATCCTCTGAAGATATACCTTAACGGTGGTTCCGGAGGTTAAACAATAAAAATAAAATAAAATATATAAAAAAATTAAAGCGATTAAAAGATTAAGGGCGGAGAATCGATTAAAAAAATTACGAGTTTTTTCATTAAAAAATTATGAGTTTAGTATCTGGGGAACAACCGTTGGCGATTGGAAACGACACAAAAAAGAAATTGAAGAATACTGTTCAAAAAGTGCCTGAAAAATTTTTAAAATAATCTACGCTGAAGAAATTCCGGCAACATTCCTATTTACCTCTTAACCTCGGTTAAGAGAGGCCGGCACTGTATTTGCAAAACAACATATTTTCTTTGATCGATTTGTCTCTATCGCATTCATATCTAACAAAACGTAAGAACTAAGAAATGTTTGCCACATCTGTTGATTTATCAAATTGAATAATAAAAAGGTCACAAACACACTTTCTAAACTATCTGATCACGAACGTCGGCAGCCATGTCATCGATTCGCCTTGATACTGTGTTATTAGAAAGTGGAATTTTTTCAATTTTTTTAATTCTTCCATGCTATTAAAACATTGACCATGTCAATCGCAGCAGGCAGTGTGAGGTTTTCTGCGATTGCATGGGGTTTGGACATCTTACCTACTCTAATGCTGAGATAAGATGCTTCAACTGTACTTTAATCAGTATGGATTGATTTACAAATAGAAGCTTGTCACTTACAAACAACGTTCTGTGTCCTTCCATCCAATTAAGTAAAATAATAATTTAAATAATTGCCATCGTACAGTCTTGTTTTTTTACCAATCAGTTCACTGGGTGTAGATGACTCACTTCGTATTTCACAAATTTTGCATAAGAATTTAATTGAAAAAAAAAAACAGTTATACACCATTTGACTACACACTAAAAAAAATGATACCTCAATTACCATTATTTTCATTGAAACTACACTTATAAAAACTTAAATAAAGCACCAAATGCACGCTTGGCATTAAAACAAAACTGACATTCTCATATGTTCTGCAATGCCTTACGCCTCTTTTATACTGCTGACAGCAGTATAACATGTTCAAACATAACACTGTTTGTGAATCTTATGCAAGCGACTACATTACAAGAGCATTTACACATCAAGTAGGAACATGTAAATTGCTTTTGTTTGTATACTTTTTACATGCACATTAATACCTGTTGCTATTAATGCAACTAAATAATTTTAACTAGGTTTCATTGGGTTGTGGTTTGGAGTTTGCAAAATATTCTTTTAATATTTTTTTTACTTTTTGGGAGTTGTAGAGCTAAAAATTTTGAATGACTGCTATAGACTAATAAGTTATTTATATTGAATGCTTCTTTAGCTGTTCCTATAAATCGGATTTCGTACTTATATTATTTTTATTTTACTTGCTTATTTTTTTCTTCCTTTTGCGTAGATTTTTGTTTCCATAAGCTACTTAGCTTCGTTACTTATCTCTTTTTACACATTCATTATCTATTTTTGAATATCCTGCACTTCATTTAAAAACATTTATGTCATCTCTGAAGTTAATAAAATTTATTTTTCTTCCTCTTTCTGGAGAGGAAGAGGAAGAAAAATGCTGATTCCTGTTTGGTTTTAAAATCACATGATAAACTAAGACTAAACAGATTGGTGACAGTCCAATTGGACTGTCAATACTTTATACTGTGTTTTCTAATAAAGAACTTGTCTCAAGTGAAATACTCATGTAAGGCGTAAAATAATTTTGAAAGTTACGAGATCATTGAATTTAAAGTCTTTATGTCAAAATTAAAAGAAATAGTTGTAACATTTTTGGGCTCATGTAGTGTGATAAAATAGTCATCTCCAGCTTCTTGATCAAAGAAAAATTAAAGAACATGTATATCATGATTTTCCCTGTGAATAAGAACCTTCTTCAATATGAAAGGTTATTGAAGAAAGTTCAACCTAATAAACATACTAATGGTATGTTATTGGTTTAATAATGGTATATTATTCAGTAAATTGTTTGTTTCATTTTCCACCATTTCTTATTAATAGCTTTTAAAAAGTGCAATATGATTAAATAATAACACTGCATGATAACACTTGTACACTGACAAAATATAATATAGGATTAATAAATAAAGGAATTTATGAAACAATATTAAATTCCTTGAAATGCGATGCACGATTAATTGATACTAATTTGATAGGTATACCTCAGTGTAGTAATATCCTTTTTTTTTAGTATAACAACTAGTACAGCAGATATCACATATTACTAATTAATTGTAGTAAACAGTTTTTTACAATGGTAACTCTCCACATCACCTCAAAGTCTGTATATGGGAGTGTGTAAAGAATATTTTGTAGCAGTCAGTAAATACTAAGCCTTGATGCAATGCAAAACTGATCTTCAGGATGATGGATTGAGAAGCTACTATCCACAAAGATTGAGATATAAATACTTTTTAACTGATAGAAAAGTATTTTATATTACTATAATAAATGGCTTATTACAGTGATAAAAGCTAAGGTTTGTAATTTTCTGGTCCCTTTTTTGTGAGTTTTTTACAGGTTTAATTTTTAATTGTACAGATTACTCATGTTTCAAGTGTGGCAATAATTTAGGCTACCCAACAAATATTTGCTAGGATATCGCATATATTGCCCGACATCCTTCTTACAGTATTTTAAGACTACAGATAATATTTGGTCTGTAAAACGGATTAATAATTTTTCTGAAACTTATTGAATCTACGGACCTCTCTACATTAGAAGTTACAATTTTGATATTAGCTATTCCGAGTGCACTATACACATTTTGCGTTTGATAATACTTGTCTTAATTTACACACCTTTTACATTAATTATTACTAAAATTTGACTTCGTACAATTTTACACGTGATACTGATAAGTTTTTCAAGAACTTTACAGCTTAATTAAAATAGCTTATTATTAACATTTACAAATATTAATCTATGATTTAATAGAATAGTATAATAAACTAATAATAACCCTTTACACGATAAACCCATCGGGTTGGTCTAGTGGTTAACGCGACATCGCAAATCAGCTGATTTTTCGGAGTCGAGAGTTCTAAGGTTCAAATCCTAATAAAGAAAAAATTTTTTATACAGATTTGAATACTAGATCGTGGATACTGGTGTTCTTTGGTGGTTGGTTAATTGAAATTAACCACACTTCTCAGGAATGGTCGGCCTGAGATTGTACAAGACTACACTTCATTTACATTCATACACATCATCCTCTGAAGTAATACCTTACGGTAGTTCCGGAGGCTAAACAGATAAAGAGTGAACCCTTCACACAACAAATAAGCGTTCATAAATATTATGCTACGAACAAAATTAGTAACATTTCTTATTTCTATTACTTGTAATTTACTAGTTCCTTTAATAATATTCACTGATAAATAATATTATAATTTCATACTTAAATTTTATAAATGAAATAAACAGTTAATTTTACTTTTAAATTAATTATGTATAGAAGTTACAAACTAAAAAAAAGTACGAATTAATTTAAAAACCAAGTTTTTAACATTTTTGTTATGAATCTTTATCTGAACTTATCCACATTTTTTCATGCTGATCAATGAATTAGCATTTTACCATTGTTTTTACTTTCAATGTTTCCTTGTGTTAAATTTAAAACCTGGGTGCTGACAGCTTTCAGCTGATCTGAAGTTCAAAGTTGCATCTATTGAAAAAGTGATCATGTTATCAGTGCAATAATTGCAACACAGACAGCACAACAGCATTCAGATGTTGAACGTATGGGTGGTCAGTGTTGCGTGTGTTGGTATTACAAATTTTTGAACTCATTTAACATTTTTTTTTTAAATTTTCATTTAATTAATAATAATGATTTCGCAACAGCCTTTGTTAAAACCTGTTAGTGTGTCGTTGATTCTTCATTTTTAATAAGTGGAGCAGCTTTTTAAATCTGTAGTATGTGCCGTCCTACCACTAAAAATTAAATTTATCTTTTTGGGTAGATTATTTATTGTCAGTGTACGATATTTATTATTTCTCGGATGTTACTCGAAATTCATTAGGTGAAGATATTGTTAGCAGAAAATGTCGCTTTTGGATGAAAGTGACAGCCAATCGGCTTTTTGTCGCCCGTGCCAGATTCCCACTTCTAATTCTTCTACGCTGTTAAATATTAATGAAATGAATGATGTAGTTAACGGCTATAAAAAAGCCCCGATTGACCAGGAATCTAGTCAAAGTATGATTGATTCCCCATACATGCAAAGACGATTAACTATAAACAGTGGTGATGGTGCTGATGTTCCATTGTTAAGTAGTTTTGTAAGTATGCTTATTGACTTTAATTTCCTGACATTTTTGTTGTTGCATTATGTTTATTGTATTTATTTTGACCGAAGTCATATTAAAATCGATATTTTGAGATAATTGATATAAGTTTCCAAATTGAATTTCAAGAGTATTCAGTTTTTTCAAATTGATTTATACCTATAAGCTTACAGAGGTAATTAATTAACAAGTCATTTATCTATATAAATTTTCTTCTAGTTGTAAATATCTCTAAAAAAATTTTAATTCTGGTGCAGCCTTTTGTATCTTGCAGAATAGGAATTTCTGAGAAAAAAATTTTCTTAATGTTTTACTGGAAACTTGGAACTCTTTAACTCCAGTAATATTACCATAATGTTTGTACACATGGTTACTAATAAAACCCTTTTCCTTTTGATGGTAGGCCTGGAATGCAGTTTGGGTACTCATCTCTTTATTATGCATTTGACAATTCTGAGCAATTACTTTATCAATTTAATTTTTTTTTCATGTTTCATATATCATAGTATATATTGTTTGGATCAGGAAAATATAAGATCTAAATGTCAGAAAGGAGATTTGGACAGTGGGTGTCTTATGCAAGATCAAAATCTGCACTATTGTACCCTAGTCAATTAGCAATTAGTTTTATTAGTTATGACGACTTTTTCAAATGCTAATCTGTTCTGTGGAGAGAGGTTAAGGTTGAGTTTTGTGGAGAGAGGAATAAACTATAAACTAACCTTAACCTTACATTATAATATAATAAAATAAAAATTATGCATAGGGTTATTAATTTATTGTTAACCTTAACCCTAACCTCTCTACAGAACGGATTAGCATCTGAATAAGTCTTGATAACTGACAAAACTGTTAGCTAATTGACAAGTTTAAACACAGACTTTGACTTTGCATGGGTCATTTACTATCCAAATCTGCTTTCTGACATTTAGATCCTAAGCATATTGATGGTAGTATATTAAAGTATTAATAGAAATTAAGTTTATAAGTAATTGCTCAGAATTACCACGGTTTTTCCAGTTTCACACTCTTGAGGACTATGTTATGATGAGTTTTATTCACATGTAAATTTAAAATCAGTTGTGTATTATTCATTTCTAGTTTATATAAGTATTAAAAAACTGATTTCCATTTAAATCCATATGTGTTTATTGTGGGTTAACATTATTAATGACTTTAAATTCATCTTACTGTTTTACACTTATTTTTCATCTGTTAATTATGCAGTTCATTTTTGGTGTTTTTATTCTTGTGTATGTTTGTGGTTGGCTGTACAAAGTTTTATCTTCCTACTACTTATAGTTAACATGATACTTAAGTTTTACTGATAAGCAATATGCATTTTATTCTTGAAAATTATTTAATGTAGTTTATTTTCCAACTTGTATTTGGGTGGTGCGGAGAGTTAGTTACCTTCCTATGTGAGAGTTTGACATCTTGAGATCTGGGTGGCCAATTATATTGTTATACAGCCAGCTTCGTAGTACTATCTCTTGGCACTAATCCTTTGTTGGCTTCAGTTAATGACACATTATTGCCTTATCATCAAGGATTGTAACAAGCTATGAGATGTGCCCCAAAAGAATTTGACCTACTTTGAATTCTCAATGGTGATGTTATTTGTCATCCAGCTTATGGTATCCTTCAAAGTAATCCCCATTTGACTGTATGACACACTCTGTCATTCCACTTTCTGAAACGGTTCTGGAATTCAGGTTTTGGAATGTCCCTAAGTGCTCTTGTCCCATTCTCCTGTATCGTCGAACCAGTGCCCTTCGAGTGTAATTTTCAGTTTTGGAAACAGCCAAAAGTTGCAGGGGGTTATGTCGGGACTGTATGGAGGCTGGTGTAGTTGCCTAATTTGTTGTTTTGCCAAAAATTGTTGCACAACGTTTTGATGAATGTGCTGGCTCATTATTGTGATGAAGAAACCAGTTGCCGATCGCCCAAAAATGTGGCTGTTTTTGTTTTCTCCTCACTGCATCACACAATCTTCTCAGGACTTGAAGTTAAATTCTTTGTTAATCATCTGACCTGTTGGAGTGTATTCATGGTGCACAACATATTATTGTAGTCAAAGGTCGGCCAGAACATGGGTTACTGTCAACAGATGTGTGGCTATTTTTAAACCATTTGTACCACTCTTTTATTTGTGTTTTGCCCATATACTTGTTTCTAAAGGCCTTTTGCATCATTTCAATAGTTTCAGCACAACTTTTTTCAAGTCTGAAGCAAAACTTAATGAAAATTCATTGATCTGATCTCTCTGTCATTTTCACAGATTACAAAATTTGACGGACATGAACAAAGCACTCTAAACAGACATACTGTGTGTGAACAAATATGTTCTGTTAATAACTGTTGTATCTGGCTAGTTCGGGAGAAGTTATTGGTTGTGCTTATACCTCACAAAGTTCGCTACAAATGTTGCCATGGAGATTTTAAAGTAGGTCGGATTTTTTTGGGACACATCTTGTATGTGTACACTTACAACGTGATTGAGACTTGTAGATTCCTTTTCAACAAAATTTCACTACCATGTAATTACATATTATGAGTGGTTGAGTTAGAGGATAAATATCTCTGAAGTGGGTTGTCAGAATGTACAAAACTAGTCTATAACTTTCGAGTTCATATTCTAGACAATTTTGTTTTGAGAAGTTTTTTTTGGTAAATCAGAAAAAGATTTTAGAGATTGGTTTTGAAGGCGTTACTTTTGCTGAACAAAATTTAGAAAAGATAAAATTATTATGTTCATAATAATAATAGTTGATTGTCAATTAATAAACTAAGTTGTACATTAATAAAAATCTAATGTCATTTCTTTAAGATGTTTACGACTATTATTTAATAACAGTCTTACAACAACTAACAATTATAACTTCAATTTAACTATATTAAATATTTAATATTAATTAAATATAATAATATAAAATATTTATATTAATATAAATATTTAATATTTAATTTAATATGTAATTTTAAATATTAAATTAATAACTTCAAATATTCCCTGATGATGGAGAAGCGACTCCGAAAGCACTCAGATATTTATATTAAAAATTGTTGGTAAGTGGAATTATTATTTTATACAAAATAGTATGTATCAAGGGTGCCAAAATGCTTAGAAAATTAAAATTCAGTTAGTAACTATACAAAATCTTTTCTCTTAACTCATTTGGTTTTTGTTTTGTAGCTATTTAAAATTTAGGTGGAAATAATCTTTTCCTTTTCTGAGGTGTCTGATGCAGTTTACACTTTACTCTAGAAGCTGTACACAGATTTGCTTGAGAATCAATAGGATTCTATCTCTGCTAGGTTTACATCATTCTACCTAGTTTCATCAAAATCTGCAAAATATTGTTCCCAGTAGAATGAAAAAGCCTGAAGATATTCCCAAAAACCCAGTTTTTGACTCTAATTCTGATTCCTTTGAACCACTTCGTCTGAAAATCAATAAGGCTCGATTCCCAATAGGTTTAAATGATACCACCAAGTTTTGTCAAAATCTCTTGAGATTTGCATCAATAGAGCAGATAAAAAAATCTTTTATATATATATATATATATATAAAACCTGACCAGACCTGGTAATTGGCTGATCAGATATGTATACATGACCAGTTTCCAACTTTGGAAATTCACTAAAAATGAATCTCTCGTAATAATTATGCAGAATGAAAATGTCTAATATTAATGCTTAAGGTGTGGATTTCAGAAAAAAATCCCCTAAGGATTATTCAAGTTCTCAAAGAATTTTTCTATTGGAAGTCATGGATTTGTACTAACTGATTTATTTATGTAAATAAAAGGAATAATGTACTAAAAACTTTTCCCTACTAATCCTTAAGATTTCTTTTGTTATATCCAAGAATGAAATTTGTGACTTATTGACTCCTTAGAAAAGAGGAAATTTATTTGAGGTGTTTTCTAATCTTTTTTAGTTTGGTAGGTACCACTGGAAATTGTAAAAAAAAAAAACACCAGTAATTTGATTCAAAAGACCTTTGAAAGAAATTCCTTTAATCTGAAAATAATTTTAGGTTTGATAATATTAATTTTTTTTTTATTAACAATGAGTTTACTGATTGCTTTTTTTATTTATAATTCTAATTGAGTTTATGTACTGTGTATTACCAACAATAGAGTTTAAATTTTGAATTCGAAGATTTTTTCATTCAGTAGCATGCAAATTAATCTGAACACAGATGTTATTTATAAAAAATAACTTTACAAAAAAAATCATGTCTGTATAATTTGTGAATATCTAGTAGTAAATATGTCCTCCTTTATTCTTAATCACTTCACATATACAATTTGTCATCAGTTCAACAAGTGTACTACACACTTTTTTGGTTGATTTCTTTACAATGAAACCATACCAGTGTTATTGCTTAAATGAAGTCAAATTTTGTGGTACAATTCATTTTTGTGTGTCTTTTTTGACTATTACCCAAAATTTTTCAATTAGGTTTATGTGGGGAGTTGCCTGGCAATTGGAGTTTTTTAATGTTTTGTTTTTTAAAAGATTTTTATACTTTTTTGGCAGTATGGCATGGTGCCAAATCTTTTTTGCCTGGTAGGAATTTGTTTTGAAGTTCTGTCACAGCTCTTCCCATTAGAATCTTGATATATCTATGACTTTTCAACATACCATCTACTGAAAGTAATAAAAAAGAACCTTCAAATTAGAAAGACCCTAAAAACATTTTTTTCTGGTGATGCTTTACTAATTGTTGAATATGAGCTGGTGATATATTTTCATCTGATGTTTTTATAATGTATGGAATCCTTTGCCCCTGAAAATAAAATTGTAACATGTTGAAAAATATAACATATTTCCAGCTTTCTTTGGTCCAGTTAGTATGTGCTTTGCCCCACATTGCTGATGTTAAAAACTACTTTTTAACTGGCCACTCAGCAGCTACTTTCGTCCAGCTGCAAGAAGTTGGCACCTAACAATTGTCATGTATAAATCTGTTCCACTGGCTGATAATTCTTGATTTAAATCCAAGGCAGATAATTTGTATCAAGTTTACATTTTCTCACTAATAACTGAACCTGTGTTGGAATAGTCTCAGTTTTATGGCCACTGGCTTCTCTTTAGGTGAAAAGGAACAGTCTCTTTAAATTATTTTAAAGTAGCATTCGCTTTCCCTAGCCCAACTGTCCACTCAGAAGATATTTGTCGTGTCTTATGGTATGCTCAGAAAGAGAAACAATTATTGAATGCTTTTTTGAATTATATATTATTTTATTGTATGTATATATATATATTTTATTCAATAATATTCATTATTGAATAAGTACTACTGGATTATTCCATTTTTGTATATTCAAGACACAGAACCAAAAATACAAAAATATGATTTTGTAATAAAAAATAAAATAAACTTTCACAAAACACTATTTATAACATGAAAATTCCTAAATGACTAAAGAAAAATAACCTCACATTACATAGACAACTTAAAGAATGGGTGTGATTGAGCAGGTTAGCCACAACTTAGAAATAAGCAAAAAACTTTCATGTTCAGATTAATTTGCACAATACCGTATTGTTATAGAAAATTTGTAGGAGGTTATCTGCAAATTACATTGTAGGGGAGAATGTGTATGAAAACCTAGCTAATATGTTAAAAAAAATATTTATATTTATATACTTTTTAAATTGAAAGGCTCACATGTACTTTAAAAAGAGCCTCAATGGCTCTTTTAAAGTAGCTCTTTTAAAAACAGTATTAACATATTGATTAACAGTAAAAAAAAAAACAAATGAAGAAATGTATAACTAAACTACTTATGACATATGGTCGTAAATTAAATTTACAGTTTGTTAATAGTGTATTAAAGTAAATAAAAAAGAAATCAGAAGGAAAAGAAAAAGAACAAGCTGCAATGTGAGACTAGAGGGTGCAGTGAAATATAACATTAATTATAATCTATCAAGCATAAAGATATTGTTGTTTTTAAATTTTATAAAGCTATGTTTTTAAAGTTTACAAATGGATCAATAATTGTGTTCAATTTATTTTAGTCTTAATGCTTTTAACAAAGAGAAGTTGTAGTAAGATTTTCCCCCGTAAACAGAATGCAAAACAAAATAGATATTAGATATAATACTTAGATATACTTATACTTAGACTTATGTACTTATATTTATACTTAGATATAAAACTGGTTTAGATATATTATAAGAAACATGAATATTTAATAAACTAACAACTTTTAGGATGTGAACATATCAATTTAAAATTTATAAACATAACAATGCTTAACTGATGTGGAAGCCTTTAGAGTCTGAACATTAAAGAGAAATCTTAGGATGTTGTCAGTTAAGATATGTAAGGGCAATTGACTATTATATAGTCAATATTTTAAGATATTAAGATATTTTAAGGGCAACTTCTTCTGTTATAGATACAAAAGAAATTTATTTTGAATTCTCTTGAAGTCATTAACTTCACCTAGATGAAAGGGTCACAAAACTAAAACTTATAACCTGCTTTCCTTCTAATTGCATCGTTTAATAATTATAATGTAACAGTATTATTGAAAGGCTTACAATTAGGAAATAAAAAACCAAGTGATCTTATAGCATTACTTAAAGCATGAGATAAATAGCTTTCAGGAATCCAGTATCTCTAATACTAGCCTCATTATCAAGCTGTTAACCATCTATGAGAGTCATTCAATAACTAGACTAATGACTATAGAAAAATTATTTATTCAATGACAATAAAAGTAATGCTACTTTTCAACATAATCTCCAGCTTCATTCAAGCCCATGTGTAATCTTTCTGTTAATTTTCTTATTCCATTATAAAAAATTATTCACCTTTATATCCTTAGAATTCTCCTTGTTACTGCATTCTTTATCTGCTCATTTTTGCCCAACTTGGTACCTTGAAAAACGTTTGAGAGAACCAGACAATAAAAGTATGTTAGTGTACAATAGGGACTGTAATGTGGATGTGGCAACATCTGACCCAAATTTTGAATAGCTTCCCATGTTTTAAGTGGTATGCAGGGATGGGCATTATCAAGTAGAAATATTATGCCTTTTGAGAGAAAACCAGAATGTTTCCTCCTTATTGGTTTTATTTTCTTGCAAATCTCATTATTATACGTTTTTAATTGTATGTTGTTCTTCAAAATAATAATAAATCGGGCTTTTGTAGCATCAAAACATTGTTAGTATCACTTTACCGGCTGGATGCATAGGTTTTGAAGTTTTTATTGGTGTGCGAATTCAAATGTTTCCATTCCATACATTGACATATTGATTCCAGATCAAAATATTGAATCTAAGTTTCATCACAAGCTATTATGTAATTTAAAAAATAGCATTACTTTCTGTTAAAAATCATTGTTTAAGTATTGTACAAATGTGAATTTGAGTTTCTGTGATTTTGAATCAGCTGTCTTTGAATACATCTTGAAAATGTTTTGCATCAGTTCAGCTTATTGTAGATAATGGAATGGACAGTGCCAATACTCACACTATAAATTTCAGCAATTTTCTAAATTTTTATGCATTATCCTTGTAAATAAGGTAATTAATAAGATTTTGCAAATTTTGTTACTTTTGAAAAAGTCATCTTAGAATCGTAGAATTTTTCAGGTCTTAAAATTTTTGAAAAGTTGTTTTTCAAAGTTTTCCCTACTCTTCTGCTGTGATGAAAATCGGTGGCACTTGTTCTGCCCGACTTAAACTGTAATCCACTAATAAAAATTTGCAATTATAATTTATGTTTTAACATTTGCAAATGAATTTCAGCCAATTTTATACCTTCAAAAAATAAAATTTGTATCGCAGCACGATGTTCTTCCACAGTTTATTTTCAAGCAGAGCTGTCATTTGAAATAAACAAAAGAGGTTACAATAATAGAAATTCTTTTTGAACAGCTGATATTTTCTATATTTAACCAATTTGAACTTGATGCCAATTTGAACTTTAGACAGTTTCAATTTAACCTATTTATCAGTTTTCCCACTGTTGCCATTTGTCTCTTTATCAAATGACCGTTGTGTTTTATAATTATGTACATTAAAGTTCCTCTGCTTTGTAAAAACCAAGAATGTGATTTTAGAAATATGTAGTATAGTTTATTTTGAATATACTCTTCATTAATATTATTCAAGTGTTTTGCAAAAAGACATAGTATTCAAAACAGAGTATTGGTGTATAAAGTTAGTTAACATCAGCAAGTAACAGAAGTAGGCCTAAGTTTTTGACACACCAGAACTGCTTGTAAAATCACAAGATCTGAAATTGCTGAAGACAATA
>JAAAKQ030469922.1:2146-15740 GCA_010016005.3 Zanna intricata | reverse complement strand
AGGTCATTGACGCATAGAGGGCCTTATAAAGCGATCAAGTTTTTATATGTCATATGGTGACAAAGTGGCAATGACTGCTGGTGTAAGTACCCTGCAACAACAAGGCTCATCCCACTAGTCCTGCTTGAGCTGTTTTCAAGCAGGAATCGTAAACAGTATTTTTGTAAATGCCTGCACTTGTGTAAATGATCCAGCAGCAGCTAAAAGTGCAAATAATGACAGGAGGACAATCTGGCCTCTGGCTGCCTATATCTCACTGTAGGTAGCTGTTACATTTGTGGGCTTGCTTGACAAAATAGTATATATCAGTGAGTAAATAGATTAGTTTATTTTATCTTATTTACTTATGGAAGCATTGGCAAAAATGTCAGTTGTAGAGTCTGGATAGTTTTAAGTAAAAAGGTGGGTTAGAAATGTAGAGGCTGTTGGGAGGGATGTGGAGGATATTTCCATCTTTTCCAATGACAAAAGCCATGATTTCATCAAGGCTGGAGGCAGGGCTGGTATTTCTATCCCACTAATAGCCCTTGAAGCTCCTTTAAGGTCCTCTGCAGCGGTTTGTAGAAGAGTGATCCCAAGGCTTTGTTATTCTTTTCTTTAGTGAATCGATTTAAAGCACTTGCCTCTAAGCTAAATGAAGGAGGATAAAGAGGCCGTTTCCATCCTGGTACGGATGGAAACATTTTACCATCCCTGGTAAGAAATGCTATGCCAAGGTGCTTAAAGACAATTGGAGGCCAGCTTAGTCTACAAGCAGCCAGAAGTCATCTTCCCAAACAAGAAGGAAGGCTTCACAAAAACAGTGGAAGAAATTAGTGAGGAATTTTAGGCTGCCCTTCAGGGCAAGAGGTTAAATTTGAAAATTATGAACGTAAAGGATACTAGGAAAGATCTGGTTGTTGTAGCTGATGTTAAAGAGACAGAGTCATTTCAGAATCTGTTGTTAGTAAAAAGTTGGAGGTCACAGTGGATCAAAAATGTAAAAGGAAGCCTTGAGTCATTGTCTATGATGTAGCTCATCGCTTGTCCAAGGAGGAAGTTGTATCTCTCATACGGGAGCAAAATACCAACATGGGTGAGGCGACATTCAAGTCTGGATGCAGGTTTTTGTTCATAACTGGTAAACATGATATCCAAAGTTATCACAATGTATTCAAAGTTGAGCCTACATGTTTCACAAGTTTGTTGCTAAGGATAGGTTGTTTTTTGGATGTCTATTTTTTTAGAGTCAAGTAGTACATTGATATTCAGAGATGTTTTAAGTATTGTTGTAGATTTGGTTTAGGGCAAAACTATGTCAATATTCTTCACTCTGTGTGTATTGTGTTGACAAAGGTCACAAGCATGACAAGTGTTCTAAAAAGTCTGAGATTCCTACTTGTGTAAATTGAAGAAGGTTGCACAAAGATTGCAAGCTCTTGGTGTATGGTAACTATAGTTGTTATTTTTTGAGAGCTGCTTAAATGTATTTTAATTTATTGCATGGTTAAGTTTGGACAGATAAATTCTCAAGGTACTTAATATTGCTCAGATAGAGTTAGGTGAAATTGTTGAAAGGAGGTCCCTTGCTATAATTCTCATGCAACATCCATATTTGGTATAGGGTGATCTGTCAGGTTTTAATAGAAAAAATTTGATTTTGGAAATAACACTGTCCTCAGGTCTGTGTAGGAGGACATTGGATTACGTCTTTTTGAGGCAGGTTTCTGATACTCATTATATCGCTGTTAAATTTGTTATTATTGGTTCTATGATGTTATTTTGAATTTTCAGTATAGTGATCTCGCTGAGGAACATTTAAAAATGTGGGATAGAATTCTTGTTGCATACTGCTAAGTACTGATGTAAATGCTAAATTTCTTCTTTGGCATACTGGAGTCACAGATGATAGTGGTGAATTATTTGAAGACTTTGTTGTGCAGATTGGATTAGAGATCTTTAATGTTTTCAGTGAGTTACCTTTTCAGAGGCCAAAATGATGACTTTCATCAGGTTTAGAGGGTCTGAAAGACGGCCTACAGTAAAGCTCATTAGGGCTATGAACAGAGAAGGTGGTGTGGCGATCAGGATCATCACGAGGCGGGTGTCTTCCCCTATGGGGATGAGGATGAGATGAGATATATTGCCCAAAAAAACCTACATAAAACAACCAGTTTATAATGTAGCAGCAAAATCATTAGAAGAAATGCATTCTCAGTCTTCTAGATCAGCAAATTTCTATGTTGGATAAAGTTAACTCAAATTAGAATCTGAACGGTTTCAGATGTAGTGATATTCATTTGAGGGAAGTTGTTAGAGAAGCTGAATTATTACTACATTTTTAGATGTATAAATTAATATTTATACATTTATTGTACGTTTTTAGATGTATAAAATATCATTTTAGAAGAATAAATCAATAGTTGTAAAGCTTTACCACTTAGAATTTAATAACCAAGAAATAGACAAAATGTCAAGGAATATGTAATTGAAGATACTGATTAAGATGGCAGCAGTAAAGAAAGTAAACAGATTCTAACTGATGAAGAAACTCTGAAAGGTTTGGAAGTGACAGAACTGGTGGAAAGGTAAAGATAATGTGAATCATTTCTTACTTAATTTACAATTTTTCTTTTTTCATGTGCAAATTTAAAATAAAGTTATAATTTTTTGTATACTAAAGATTGTTCATTTGCCCTTTAAAGATAAATTATCAATACAAACAAATAAATAGCCTTTTGCAGGTGTATTTAAAATAATATCACTCCTGTGTTAATAAGTGTTAACAAAACATCACTCCTTGCTTCCCAAAGAAGTGATATCTGATTTTTTATAACAACATTTCTTTTTTTAGTGTTTAATCTTAATTAAAGTAGTTAAGAGTAACTAATTGGAAGTGGGAGTGCCAGTACTAGTCTTGGTACTAACTGGCGGCTAGTCGATGGACTAGCCACCAATGGACTAGCCATGAACAATCTATGGATGTGAAGGTTGGACCCTGAGGAGGGAAGATAAAAGAAGAATTGATGCTTTTGGACCATGGTGCTGGAAAAGAATGCTGTAAATACCATGGACAGCCAACATTACCAACAAAGCAGTTGTAGAGCGGGTCAAATTAGCCATGTTCCATGAAGGCAAAATATTTCAGCTCAAGCTCTTGTACTTTGCACATATCATACATTCAAATTTATTAGAAAAATCAATGATGCTTGATACCATCAAAGTTGACACAGATATGGCCATGAAACAGCTGAAAGAAATAAATGAAAAAGCTGGAAAAGCATAGCTGAAGGGCTGAAAAAGAAATAAATGGAGAAAACTTGTCTATAGAATCTCTGAGGGTTGGTCATGACTGAACAGATAACAACAACAAATAGTTAATTTGCTCAAAGATTACGATATGATAAATAATTTTTGTTAGTACTATAATAGCCATATTAGACTTGGGATTTTTTTTTAATAAGTTACTCCTACAACACAAGTCACTGTGCTCTCTCTACCCCCATATTATAGCTAGGGATTATTATACATCTATTTTTGGGATAAACAGATCTTCAGCCCTGCTTTTATTTTTATGTGTTAGAGATAACTTACTTTTTTTTTCTTTTTTTTTTTAGAAAAATTTGTAGTGCGAATTTTATATATATTATTTTAGTTTTTTTTTTTTTTTTTTGACTGAATGGGTGGATTTTCTTAGAATTACATTTTCCTTTTTTTTCTTTTATTGTAGGACTAGCTAAGAGAGTTGGAGCAAGAGTATTAATTGCAAGTACTTCAGAAGTGTACGGAGATCCTGAAGTGCATCCTCAACCAGAGACTTATTGGGGCCATGTTAATCCTATTGGTCAGTTATGTTATGCATTTGTTTTTAATAATTTTGTGTTGTAATTTTTGTGGTATTATAATTTGATGATAGATTTATTGGAAAAAATAAAAATCTAAATAATTAGATTGTTAGATACCTTAACAGTCTAATGGTGTACAGCGCTAATGCTGTGCACCATTGCACCCCTTAAAAAATCAGAACTTACAAAACCTGAAAATGGTTTTTAGATATTTATCTGAAGAGTATTTGCAAGTTCCAGTCCAGTCCAGGGAAAAACTTGCAATCATTGTTCAAATTTATTTTTACCTTTCTTCAACCCTTTCAAGTTCAGATTTTATAAAATGTAAAAATTGGTTTTTAGATATTTGTATGAAAATTACACATACCAAAAATCAAGTTTTGATAGCTTCATTTGTTATCAAGTAATTAAAAAAAATTAAAAATCTATTAACCTGATTAACTCCCTACTTTAGTTGTTTGATCACAAACAACTAATGTTGCCCAGCACACGTGTTGTCAACTGAATACAACACAAGAGTTTTCAGTGGTTAGTATGATTATCTCCAAACGACAGTGTTGTTATAGCATACATTGCATTGAGCCATCATGGTTTATTAAACAGTATTTTATCATCATTATCAAACAGTATAATATCAATTTTAATATAAATAACTAGTGGTAGTAGATATAATAAATTTGATAACAGTAGTTAAATATTATTTTAAGACTTTTTTTTTTTAACCTAACATTGGCTGATGAGTTTTCAGTTGTCATTATTCTGAGATCGTTTATATTCATTTATTGGTTAGAAAAGTTAGTTTTTTATTTGTGTAAGTTAGAACAATGAGTGAATCAGAAACAAGTGTATATGATGACAGTGATAAATACCCAAATTTTATATCACCTGATGTTAGCACATGATATGAGCACTTAATTAGTAAAGAGATAATTAAAAAAGAATTGAAAACAAGGATGAAAAAGAGAAAACTACATTTGAAGTCACAAGTGAATAATGATTGAAATAAGTTTTTTTTTTTTTTTTTCTAGAAACAAAAGAAAGTTGCAGATTATTTTAAGAAGTTTGCCTGTTATTAGGTAGTGCTGTTAAATTTTGATTATTTTTACTGCTTGATCCATATAATTATGTACGTCTGTTTATATTTTTTGTGGTATTGTACAGAGTTTTTCTAAAATGTATTTTTATTTTTCAAGCTATATACAGTTACTTTGATAAGCATGTGAATGAATATTAATAATCTGCACAACATACATTTTTTTTGTATGGTATAATGAATAGTCTTTAAAATTCATAATATTGTTTTAAATAAACGTAATGAATGAGAAGTGCATTTTTCATTTGCACTATATACAGATTGAATTTTAATGTCTTAGAAGAATTCATTAAAAAAAAAAAAAAAAAAAAAAAAAAAAAAGTAAGAATAACTGGTAAAGGTTGTAATGAAGCAAATATTATGTATATGCACATCATTTCTGAAGCATTGTGCAAGACAAACTACATAGAAAATATTATAATAAATAAAATAGATATAAAAGAAAAAAAATTAAAAACAATTACCTGACAAATACATGTTCTTTTTTCACTTAATAATCCTTTGTTTGAAGACTTCACAAAGTCAGAATTTAAGGAAATGAAAAAAACATTATATTTAATGTTTTTAATGCCTGTGGAATGTTTACATAAAACATAAAAGCAAGATATTGATAAAATTAAGAAAAAAATGTATGCAAATAATGTTATCAAGAGTGTTAAGCCTCTCGATCACATCAATATTTATTATTTTTAACAAATTTAAAAAAAAAAGGGAAGATATTCTCAGTTTCATCCATATACCTTTTTTATAGTAAAATTATAAGATTTTCCTGTATTCCTTATTTGTAAAAATCTTCAAGTGAATGAACATACATATAATGTAAATACATATTATTGTGAAAGAGTATTCTCATATGAAAATGCAAGAAAATTAATTGGAAAAATTAGAGTAAAAAAATTAATATACAATTTTACACATCAGAGATCCTTAGCTCACTTTCATTAGTGGTTTCTGTAAATCATTTCTATGCATTTTTTCTTATTTTTATCAAAATACAGTAAAAATAATTATGTTCATGCACACTAGAAATTCCTTAGTCATGCTGTCTCTTCATATAATTTTTGTGCACCTCTTTTTATTTTCAAATCTCAGCTTATAGCCTTTATATTTCTTGTGAAAACCTTTTTCTATGCAGTATTTTTTTAGGTCGAACCAAATAAAAGAAAATGAAACTGAAGAATCATAAAACATAATTTTAAAAAATAAAACAAAAAAAACCTGCACTAAAACCTGATAACTTTCCAATTATTATATAAATTTTTACTTTTTGAAGCCTGTCCCAAATAAAATGTTAAAAAATGGTGCTAAAAAATTTTGATGCTGAAATTTATAAAATAACCAAAAGTATTACATTTTTGTGCAAATTTTTTAAGCCATATTTTTCATTTAATTTAATTTTCTAACCTAAGTTTTTAAGTAATTTTTGTTCAGAAACACTGGGTGTACAAAAAAGAATATCAGAGTTTTAATTTGTTGTAGTATCTCTTGAATAAGGTGTATAGTACAGTGTTGATTTAAGATTAGAATCAAAGAGCTAAAAGGCAGTTTTAGTGTGCACATGGCCTTAGATTAATTCCCCATCGCTTGACAATGCCACTAGCACAGATGGTGATTCCTGAACAGAAAGTCTTCTGTTTTTTGCAGTTTGCTAATTGTAAATCTGTACAACCAAGGGTGTCTAAAGAAAATTATGAATGTGTCAGAGAGTTTATCCTGTGTAGTTGTAATAAATATCTTAGAAAGGCCAGACATGAACTAGCAATATCAGTAATAATGGTGTAGAATGTTTTAAGTAACATATATGTGCCCATACAGCTGTTACAGGCTTTGAAGCCTACCAACTACGCGGATCAGGTCAACTTAGTAATCAATATGTTGCAGCATGTAGCTGACTTTCTTGATTGTACTATGTTTAGTGATGAAGCATTTCATCTTAATGGAGAAGTTAACACTCATTCAGATATGCTAAGTATATGGCTCTTTCCTCAACTGCAAGATGTCCAGAAAATTGTATTTGGCGCAACAGATTTACAGGATTTTTTACAGTTGAAGACATTTCCTGCCTTCTTACTGGCATAACTCTGTACAGGATCAGTTTAATTACATATTCCCCAACCAGTTGGCATAGACCTGGTGATAGAACTTGTTTGTGATGACTTCAGAGGTCATCTGAGCTAACCCTCACATGATTTTTTTCCTTTGCGATTTTATGAAGGATCTTGAGCATGTGCCTGCTGTCTATTGATATACCTGATTTGTGATTCAGGATTAAAGCAGCTATTGCTACCAATACTTCAGATATGTTTGTTAATGTACAGGTGAAGTCTCTCATTGGTTGGGTGAGTTTTGTGTGACAAAAGATACTTGTAATGCAACACAGGAAAAAACTATAACAATTACTCATTTATTTTATTTCTGATTCATTATTGTAGGTCAAAGTTAAGCGTTACATAAGTTACTTGGAAAAACTTGCAATAAGGAGCATCAGAGAAGTTTCTCAAAAAAAAAACACAAACACTGTTCAAATTAGTCTCTTTAATAATACACCAAATACATAATGACTTTTTTGGCTTGAACACACATAAGTAAAAACGTTTTTTATAATCACATTCATCTTTTTGAAGACATAGATTTTATTTAATATGAAAACAAAGATTTAATGGTAGAAAGACCTAATTAAGTACTTAGGAATAAGATAATACATCTCCATTGGAGTTACTAATAATATATTCTATTTTAGGTTAAGAACCCAATTTTGTGACCAAATATTAAATTATTTGATTTTGAAGTGCAGTTATTGTGATAACATTTTCCAAAATAATAAAGTATATATTTTGGAAAAAAAAGTAATTCAGACTTCAGTTAGATAAAGATATTGAAACCTCATATTTAAGAAAACTAGTTTTGTTCTGCTTTTTTAAATAACTTTGGTAGACAGAATAGAATCTTTGAACAGTTCTTTGAACTTCATGAAACATCTAATCCAAGCTTAAGTTATTACAAGGAAAAAAAAAATTCATATGTTAAATTATCTAATTGCAGTCTCTTTCATATTCATCATTTTGTTTTTTCTTTTCATTCTTATAAAATCCAACAAATCGTTCATGATAAATTAAAGCACATTTTCTATAAAATTTAGAAGTTGATCCAAATAATTATAACTATATTAGGCATTATCAAGGCTAATTCTCACATCTCAGGATTTACTAAAAATCAGAATTTTCATTTTTTGTCAAACATATGAAATCATATTAAAAACCATTAACTTTAAGAGAAAGTTTGATTTCCCGTCAGAGCAAGAGGCATTAACCTATTTTTTTGAGAACATGATGGATTCAATGATCACTAGAGGAGTATGTTGTGTAGATGGACGGTTCTTACAACCCCAAATTGAACTGCATAACATTAACAATATCTGGTCCCAACAAAGTGCTACTACAGATCTTATTGCAAGACCGAGCATGGCAGTTTGGCATGATTTGCATAAGTTACTCAATCTCTTGTTTTTATGATTTATTGCGGTAGACTGCTAAATCCCTTGGTTTGTTTTATGCCTATCAACTTTTCTTGAAAGCATATCATAAAGAAAATGTTTATTCCCAATTCTCTACAACAACCAAAGTGGTTAAAGTTAGAAATGAAATAGAAAACTTCATATCAGAAATGTTGCAAAATGTAAGTATAGCTTTTTTCATCATAATAGAGTATAGAAAAAATATGGTTCTTGCCTCAAAAACATTATTTTCAAAAATATTTAGAAATCCAGTCAAATATAAAATAATTGTCTTTATAATAAAAGTAGTAAATAAATGCTTTAAGTTTAAAAACTTCTTTTCTTTCCATTTCTAAAAATAGGTAACTTTGTGTGTCTCATAAGTCCCTATTTATTAATTTAGTAATAATAATAATTATTGTAAAAATAAATGTTAAAGTGAATTTAAAATTTAAGTGTATTTACTTGACTGAAGAATTTTTAAGTAAACAAGTAAGATTAAGTGAGTAAGTGTTTACTTTTTCCAACTTCCAGAGTAACTACTGGAAAATACACACTAACATATTTATTTATTATTCATTAGTGAATAACTGATATTACATTAATTTAAATTAAATATTGGAAAATTAAAAATACCAGCTTGAAAAATTGTAACAAATCTTACTTACTACCTGAATATTAATGTAAAAACTTGACTGTTTATATGAAAATCACTTAAAGCTTAATGGAATAATGGATTATAAACAGTTTTATTGTTCCCTGAAAGCTTCTGTTGAGTACCTAACAGAAGGGTTCTTGCAAGATTCGTAAAAAAAAGAAAAGAAGCTGCTTTAATATCAGAAAAGATTTAAACATATTACATATATATCGCATTTATATTACATATATGCGTTTGTTACGCATATATCATATCATATTACAAACATGTTACATATTAAAGACAGTAGATTAAAAGATTTTGATTTTATTAAATTCCACAAACTGTACAGAAAAAATACTAGAGAGAAGTGGAAAGCTAATGGATTCAAATTCCTTCATGTAGTTAAGTTGATAAGGTGCACTCTATTGTAATTAGCAAATTCAAAAATTTTAGTGACTTAAATTTCTCAAATTTTAACATCCTAGCAGCATGTAATGTTGAACGAAAAATAATTATCACTATATTATTTCTCATTCTGGCCTGATACCCCTGATATTTCTTGGCCTAGATACTTGGATTTGCAAGTAAAGTAATATCAAGCAAGTTATAGCCAAATTTAATGGAGCTCTTTGTTTGCTAGCAAGGTAGTGGATGTAGTACATCGCCATGGTTGCTAACAAATGTAGAGTTCCTCACAATAAAGGAAAAGTAATTTATTAGAAAAAACTTGCAAAAAAAACATATAACCACTGAAAAAGTCTTTGGTTAAATGAAAAAGTATTTTGTTGTATTAGGATATCTTGTTCAGGTAATGATAGACAAAGTTTGCAAGATTTTAGTTGCATATACAGGACTGCATTTGCTTTACATATGCTTTAACCCCATGTTTATGCTCTCTATTTATGTAGAAAAAAGTAATACATATTATTACACACAAATCTTAAAGATTACATTAACATTACAGTATACTAACTTGAAGTACAGATATATATATATATCATACCTCATAAAGAAAATTCATTTTCATCCCCAGTGCTTCATAAAATTAAACAGCCAAAAGTAAAGATTATTGAGGTAATTAGAAGTATCACATCAGAAATGCTACAAAATTTGAAAAACAACTTTTTTCAACTTCAAAAATATGTAGAAAAACTGGTGAACAACATTGTTTAAAACCTTAAATGTTATTAGTTTTACTTGTTTGCTTATTTTATTAATTTTACATGAGCAGTTTAGATTGGAGACTTCCTCCTACACTCCAGACTTGGTACCAAATGATTACAACAATGTTATATTGAAATGTTCAGAGATTATGATGGTTACGTTGGAATTGCTTTATTTTTACTTCTGTTATTAATTTATTGGTGTTTGGAATCCCTTGTTTGTGTATTATTGATTTTTTTTTTCTTTAATTTAAATATCTCAACAATTTTTGTATTTGGTTTTATTTTTGTTTTCAAGTAAATTATACATGACTTTTTTTCAGTAGATATGTTTTGTTTGTTGTATCACCTTAATCAACTGTATGTTTATTTTGTGTAAGAAATTATTTTATGAAGAGAGCTAGACATCTATCAGCTGCTTAAATATAATTAATAAATATTTTATATATGAATATCCTGGCCACTTCACGCATTTTAGCACTTGATTTTTTTCTGAAAACTACACAACCCAAAAATTAAAAGTATTTCAAACTTTATAAGTTCAGAGAAATGGTAGCAATCAATTTTAAAAAATGTTTAATAACTTGTTATTGTAGATAAACGCTGAGAAGTACTTCTTGTGGTAGGTATATTAATGTTTAATATCAATATGACAGATTGTATATTTCTGCAATTTTAAAAATCATAAATTGTATATAACCTACACCTTTTAAAAACTTGCCTGTACATGGTGCTATTACTTCTCAGGAAATATTATTATTGATTTTTGAAAAGAAACAAAAAAGAAGTATTTTAATTTTCTGAAATTTGCTCAAAGACAAGAAGTCTTTGTTAAAAGAGAGAGAAGAAAGAAAATAAATATGCTTGAAAAGATAACTGTTAAGAATAAAGAAATAAAAACATGAATTCAAGTAAAGGACTGACTAGGCGATACAAATATTCATAGATATGTTTTTCATGTTTGTTTTCTTTGAACTTACAAAAAATTTATAATGCAGTCATTTTACTTGTTGTAATAATTACTTTTTCTTTGAAGAAATTCTGTATTTTCTTTCTAGACATATACTTTTTGCTCATTTATGGTAGGAATCATCAAATGTTGTCTATTGAATTTATTTGTTATTTTCATGTGTTTTTTTTAGGCATCAGATTATGTGATGTATTACTTTCATATACTAGTACAGTAGTCCAAACCCCCCCCCTGCTTTTTCATCCCTTGTTTAACCAACTCTCCACATTAAACAACTTTCTACCTTTATAACATAATTAATTTTTCAACTTGTTTTTATAATTTAGTATATATGATTTAATATAATTAGGCCCTATACATTACAGTACTGTATTAGTTACATGCAATAATAATTACAATTAGGTCCACATGCAAAAGAAAGAGGATGTTTACAAAAGGTAAAATACAGTACACATGTAGATTTTATACTGTACAGTGCCGTATCTGACTTAAACAATTCAGTCAAAACGTCAAATGTGGTAGAATATCAGTTTGGTATTCTATCACCAGTTTGGTGTAATAATAATATTATTATATATAATATATTCATCTCAAAAATTATATATATTTCAGTCTCATCTATATGTTTCATATAAAAAAAAAGTCTAAAAATATATATATATATAATGTAATAATGGAGATTTGCCAATTGAAGCACCTGCGTTAATGAACTGTGAACTGTTGGGGGGGGGGGGGTGTATATCACTGTGTGAGGCGGTGTTTGAACATCTAAAAATCAGTTTCTAGATTATTGAGTTTCTTCCCAAGTTTCAAGGGTTAAAATTTAATTTTCTTTTTTTTTGAAGCCGTGTTATTTTTTTAATTTCTCAATAACAAATGAAGAAAGCATTTTGATTTTTGGTGAGTGTAGTCTTTATATCAATAAACCGATTTCTAGATCTTTGAAATTTAATCTTGAAAGGACATGAAGAACGGTAAATAAATTTTTGAACAATGATTATAAATTTTCCCAATCTTGACTATAATAAACAAGATATTCAATAGATTTGGGGATGCAAATACTCTTCAGATAAATATTTAAAAACTATTGGGTTTTTTTAACTCCAATTTTGTTAAAGGGTGTAACTGTGACTCAACCATCACAGCCACTGCCAATATTACTGTATGTGTGACTGGCTGCACCTACCTCTGATTACTTAACTAATAAACATAAAGTAAAAAGATTGGCCGTTACGGGGAGGTGCAAGTATCCATATAGTGTGGGCAAAGCTGCATTAGGGAGCTAGTTTTTCTCTAATGTTTCTCTAAGAATTTACTGTTAGTTTTTCTGACATTTATTCTTAATATAATATATAATGGAAGGAATAACCAATATGCCTCTTTGACACATGTTGTGGTAGAGGATTTAATAATGCCATCTGTCAAATATGAGTATATTAATTTTTATATATATATTTTTTTTCTTTTTAAAGTCAATTTTTTTAAAACTCATATTCCTCTGTACTATTATACAAATATAAATAAATAACTAGATCCACCAAGTACAAAATTAAATTAAATTAGGTAGGATGACACATACCTTATATCATTACATATACACAAGAGTACTTTCACAAATTTCCTGCATCTTGAGTTGATCCAATTTTTTAATTATTCACATAAAATTACAAATTATAAAACACACAGCAAAATCTTGATAAAAATATAATAAAATTTGTTAAAACTTTGTATATAAACTTTAAAATCAGTTTAAATTAAAAGGTTTTAATTTTTTTTTAATTTAAATTTAAAAGAAAAAAATTCCATTTATAAAAATATTTCATCAAATAATAAAAATATGAAATAAAATTAAAAATAATAAATATGTTAAAAAGAATGACATGAATTAACATATTTAATATTTTAATGTTTAATTAATATTTTTATTGTTTGACAACATATTTTTATATATGGAATTTTTCAATATGATTTTAAATTTAAAAAAAAATTAATTTATTTTAATTCCATTTTAATTTAAATTAATTTTAAAATTGATATCCAAAGTTTTAACAAATTTTATTTTATTATATTTTTGTCAAGATTTTGTTTTATTAACGTGGTGTGTAATATGTAATTTTATGTGAATAATTAAAAAATTGGATCAACTGATGATGTGAGAAATGAGAAATTCATGAAAGTACTCTTGTGTATATATGACGATATAAGGTAAGTGTCATCCTAACCAATTTAATTTTGTATTTGGTGGATCAAATTATTTGTTTATATATTTACCGTAATATTATTTTAATATTATGTTAGATTTAATATTACTCATAAGTTTTTGGAACATTTTCATTACTCTCAACAGATTATAAAGCAAATCCTAAATTATTTGTATTAAAAGAAGGTAAACTAAGATTTTTTCGTACCTC
>JAAAKQ030469911.1:1609-23752 GCA_010016005.3 Zanna intricata | reverse complement strand
ATTTAACAATGTTTATCATTTTAATTAGTTATAAATTTATTTTGTGGACTTCAATATATATTTGGGGAGTTATAATATTTTTTACAAAAACCTTGTACTACAACAGGATTAAAGCCAGATTGTATTCAAAAGAATGAAGTGATGATGGGTTTGATAATGATATTGAGAACAATCCTTTAATCATTGAATTCCAAAATATTACCGAATTATTTCTCAGCTTTTCTAAAAATATATTTTTAATTCCTATCTGCTAACATGTATCTCCAAATGTGCAGTGAAATGTATGAATTTAAAAAATAATTTCAAATTTAATTCCATGTAAGAATTATGTTTACAGTGAACTATTAGTAATGTTTAACAAAGTTCTGAAATACAAAAAAAAAGATAACAGCAAGAGAAGGTAATTTAATAAAGTCGGTTGGTATCATAGTGTTAAGGAAAAGATGTATAAAAATAATTAGAGACTTGTAAAAATATGGTATGTTTTAATTATATTTGATTAAAATCATAGATTTCCTTTCAGAATTACATAATATTTGTATTCATCTAAAATCTTGCTGTATTAATTTTTCAAATATTGTGTTGTCAAGAAATGTTTTCCTATTATAGAACCTTACAAGCATTTACTAATTATGCAGGATATTTCATACCACTGTAGTTGATAGCATTTTTTTTGCTGTTATCTTAAATTGATTGTTCTTATCAGTGACATATAAATATATTAAAATTAAAATAATAATTATTACTGTTATCTTTATGTCCTTCAGAAAGGATATGCTGCATTTTATCAGCATAGTATGTAGGGCTCATTTAACATAATTATTTCAGAACTTTGTTCAAACACACTTCTTTGTACTTATAATGCCATTATGACTTGTTTTTCCATTATATTTTAATTAATTTCAACACCTTGTATAGAAACCAAACACAATATTGATGATCTGTAGGATTCAGTTCAATAAAAATGGCTTTGGCTATTGACGCAATCCTTACTTAAACATTCGTAGTTGTCAGGATTCAACTGCTGAGATGTTAAGTTGTTGCTATCAAGTTAATAGTATCTCTATTTTCTAGCATAACCTGATAAGTGAAGTTCTTTTTGTTTCTGAATGAATTTTTCAGCATTAAATATAGCCTAATAACAGTAAGTAATTCATGATTCAGTTGGACATTAGTATATAATCATGATTAGCATATACAACCACTTATTTTATCCCCTGTTACTTGGAACATAGATGTTTTTTATGTTCATATAGTCCAAACAACATATTTCTAGACAAAAATTTAAAAAATTAGATTATATTTTTGCCACATTGTAACATATACCACAAGCCTTAGGACTCATGGATTTCTCTGAATACAATTCAGTTTAAAAAAATGGAGAAGAAAATTAAAAAATTTTTTAAGTAACATCATTATTAATACATCAGAATATAGGTGGTCGTGCCCAACTGAGGTAGTTTAGTTCTCTTTGTTACGGTACAGTTGTATATTAAGTGAGTTAACTGTTGGTGTTAATTTTTTAATAACAACAGTTAATGAAAAATGAATATACAGAGGGGGTCAAAAGTATGGAAAAGCCCTCAACAACTTTAAAACCTCTCCAGACAGAATACTGTAACTTTAAAAATGAAGTATAAGTCAGCTACTGTCCCTTTTGATGAGAAATAGGATTTCAACCCCTTCTTGGAGAGGGGGATGGCCCATAGGATGTAAGTCATATTTTGAATAACACCCTTTATGTGATACATCATTTTAAAGATCTCTTTAAGACAAGTAAAATGGTATTAATAAAAAGTTGGTATTATGTCTGGTAAATTTGGTAGTGGGATAAAATTTGGATTGTAAAAAAATTATATTTGTAATTTAAGGAACCACTATCACAAAATGGATGTTAAATAATTGGATGTTATCGAAAAAATGTATTTCAAAAAAAAGACATTTATTGAGCAAAAAGTTAGCTTATTTACCTACACTACATTTAAATAAATGTTCAAAATTTCCTACTTGTGTTGTTTGATGGTGTGCCAGTGGTTGTAAAAGGATGATTCTTCATTATTTAATGATTTCCTAATGATATTTTGTGCCGATTCTTAAATTATGTTCTGTAAATCATCAATTTCTTGGGCTTATTACAATAAATAACATTTTTTAAGTAGCCTCCATAGAAAGAAATGCAATGGTGACAAATCGATTGATCTCACTGGCCATTCTTTTGACCCCTTTGGCCAATCAATTTTTGGAAAAAATACATTTAAAATTTCATGTACCTGACGACTGAAATGAGGAGGGACACCATCATATTGAAACCAAATGTTTTGGAAGTTGGAGACAACAACATTTGGAATGGATATGATTGAGAAGAAAGCCTCATACTTCGCTGTGTTTAAATTTCCATGAAGCTCTATCAATTGCCTACCAACAATACCTGTGTCCATACATTTACTTTGACTGGATACTGTCTATATCCCTCACAATTCCAGTGTGGATCTCATGCTGCTGTTCAAGTCAAGGAGTAAGGATTTTGATAAATTCTTGTATAATCTCTAACAACTTGTTATTATTTGTTGCAGATTTAGGCTTTCCTGGTTTTTTCCATTAATTAATGCTTCCCATTTCTTCAAATGATTTGATGGTTTTTGACTCGGTATTTTTGGAAGTAGGATTACAATTATTAAATGTTGCATTGAACAATTGATAATTATATGGCCTAACTCTATCACCAAAGCCCTTCATCATTAAAAGTATGATCCTCTCCTGTTCACTAATTGACATGTTGATAGCAATATTAGCAGGTAACAGTGCTAACAAAAACTCTGTTAGCAATTAATTTAAAACAGTTAATTTAGTAAAAAACAAATACGATAAAGATAAAAAAAAAAAAAAAAAAAAAAAAAATAGCCAACCAATCACAATAAATTATCTTAAGAAACTTAACAGTGTAGTAATGAAACACTCTGAATGGAATATTACACAACAATGAAGTAAGCCTCATTTTTGCAACAATAATAAGAGATCATCATGATTACATGGCAATATTTTTATTTATTTACTCATTTTAGTTGAAACAAAAACAATTTTTTATGTTAAAAAATAAATTTATTTGAATTTAATAAATTTTGTAATTTTCAAAATCCAAAATTTATCCCACTGCCATCTTGGGTATACGCAGACATTGTACCAACTTTCTAATTATACCATTTTTCTTGTTTTAAAAAGATCTGTAAAATGATATATCACAAAGAGTTATTGCCATTTAAAATATTTTAGTTGGCAATAAATAGAGGGGAGTTAACCCCCGTTTATTAAAGACCCCCAAGGAAGGGGGGTTTATACCTCACTCTTTTGGTGGATTTAGAAACCCACTAGAAGGAGTTTAAATTGACTTGCTATGTACAACCATACTACTGTAATTTGTTTTACATTTACTGCAGTCAGTGAAGTAAAAAAAATTTTATAAAATTTAGTATTTTTGATGATGCATTTATAAGAATTTATATTTAGAAATGTGCTTACAAAAGATCTTTTCAGGACTCTAATACTGCTTCTTTAGTATGAGGAGTATTAAAAAGAAATCTGAATTTGTCTAATAAAAGATTTATATAAATTTGTTCACTTCAAAGTAAGCAAGCACTTAACAACAACAGCCTGCTGGTAGCTTCTTTGAGTTACTCAAAGTGTAGTTGAAAAATATTTTGATTTATTTTATCGCTTTTGTCTGTTTATGTATTTCATAATGTCCATTTAACACACTCAAATGTGCTGAAAACAAATAACTGCAATTTAATTTCAATACGTTGGATAGTTGTTTCAGTTTATTAATTTGTGCTTTCTTACTATGCAGTTAGGTTGGTCTACACTGATATATGATCTCACTTTTGATATATTATCTCATTTTCTATGTCAACATTCAAACACCAAATCTGAGATATTAAAAACCTGTCTCATTTTATTGAACACATATGAAACTCATGTTCTAAAGTGTGTAATTTAATTTCTAGGTATTGAATATTGAACCCTAGTTTGTAACCCATTATAAATCCTGAAGACTATCAAGAAATTATGCATTGTTTCAAAAGACACTGTCTATGGGAGCAATTCTTTCACCCTGCAGCAATTGAAAATTATTATTACCAACAATATACTAATAGTGGATAAAGGAAAGCCAACAAGAGTGGCCAAAGAACCAAAAATTTGTTTCTCAAAAATGGTTTGGATTGACATTGCTTCAAAAACAAAATATAAAAAAAGATCAGCATTATAATTTATAAAAATTTGTGAGTCTTTGCAAATAAACTACGTAGATTAGTGATGGCTCCTCTTTTAAGTTGAACATCTTGTGCAAATGCACAAAATAATGTAAGTTATGTGCCATATAACAATTAAACAAGTACAGACACCATTCTGAATTAAATTCGAGCTTGGTTTAATTTAATTAAACCAAACATGTAATATATATCATAATATATATATATTCTTCTTTTTCCATTTACCCTACACCAAATTGGCTTGGGCCTCCCAACAACAACCACCATGTTTTTCTTCCTTTCATACTTCCTCATCTACATCTTTCTTTCACTACCTTTCCTACATCTTTCATACACTCTTTCTTTGCTACCCCTCTGAATGTCCATTCTCATGTCCAAACCACCTCGATAAATTTCTTTGGATCCTGTCAGACATCTTATTCATGCCAATAGTTGACCTATTGACTTTATTCGTCAGTCTAACCTTATTTGTTTTCGCAATTATATTTTGAAAGAATTTCTTCTCCACACCCTTGGTTCTTACTACTTGTCAACTCCTATGTGTTAGGTTCACACCAACTATGTGAGGATCAGTTCATATGTTTTGAACATGACTTCTTTACATTTCTTAGAGCCAACTGTACTCCATATAAAGCCACTTTTTTTCTTATTTTTTTAACCTCCGTCTGGTGGTTCCGGAGGAGGATATCTTCAGAGGATGAAATGAATGATTTGTAGCATGTGTGAAAATGCCATCCCTGACTGGGATTCGAACCTGGGGCCAACAGATGAAAGGCTAAGTTGCTACCAATCATGTCATGGAGGCTGGGATATCAAGCTATTTACCTCTTGAAAAACCCATTAATTTGTCTTATTCTTCTACTTATTTTCATCTTCAATCTTCTGTTCTTCGGCATTTCACTCCCAAATACACAAAACTCTTGACTACTTGCAAGCTTTTCTCTATCCACTGCAATAATGCCTCTACCCACTTTTTCTCCTCAACGTATAACCATAGTCTTACTTTTCTGGTTACTTAACATCACTTCAATTTCTTCCTTTCAATTCCTGTATTCTACTCATTTATTTGTTCTTGGATTTCCTGTTCCATTTCCATCAACACCACAATATATCTGCAACATTCATGCTCTCTCCTTATTCTCCCTTTCCTTAGTACTTTTTTTATATTCTTATGAATTTCATACATGACTATTATAAATAGAAGCAGAGACAGTACAATCCTTTGTCTTAGCTCTTTTAATACTAAACCACTCAGATGTTCCCACTTTAGCTAGAAACTCTTCTTCCCCAACATAGCCTTCACCATCTCTATTAACCCCTTTAACTTTGAAGTAATTCCCTGACTACTGGACACTTTCATACAATTTTTCAATATCTATAAATATCTGACCAAATACTTCCAGTATTGCCAACACATCTTCATCCTTTGCCTCTTTGAAAACATCAAATCTCAAATGTGATTGATCTAACCTGTCTGAAACCATACTGTTTCTCTTCTAATTGACTGTCAACCTTCTCTCTTATTCTTTTTCCCAAAATTCTTTCAATTATTTTGGCAGCATGGGGTTCAGTGTCACTCCCCTATAATTTCTGCATACCTTCTTATCCCCTTTCTTGAACAACGGTACAATTTCTCCTTTACACCAATCATCTGGCACTCATTCATTCCATACTACTATGGAATGAATGAGTATCTATTACTCTGTACAGATATTCTGTACAGCCAATGTGTACTATCAGGGCACCATCCGCTCTTATCATTTACTTCCACATCATTACAGTTAGCAGCTTTCCCCATTTTCGCCCGTCTTTCAGCCATTGTTATATCTCCTTCCTACAACTCCTCCTCTCCTGATGCATCTTCTTCATTGTGTTCTCCATTGGGCTGTCCCAATCAACATTCAACAATTCATAAAAATATTCTCTCCACCTATCTTTAATATCCTCCTCCTACACCATTATTCCCCAGCCTTGCTTTTTATCAACACTACAGTCTCATTTTCATTTCACCTTTTCTTCATCAGGCCATACAATTTTTTACAAACATCCTCTTCCAATTTATATACACACTCTCCAACATCTCTCCTTCTTCTCCTTTACTACCATCGTGTAATTCCTATTTGCTTCTTGGTATCTTTGTTTCTTCAGGCTGTCATTTATCCATTTCCATTCTAGAAACAGCCTTTTCTTTTCCTTAATGTTATCATTCCATTAATGTGCCTCCTTAACTCTCCTCTTTCCCTTCTTTTATCATGCAGTTTCTCTAGCACATTTTACCATAGAACCTTTAAACTGTTTCCACCTCTCCCAGTCCATTCCTTAAAATAGTATGTTTTCCTTAAACATACCTCAGTCACTATACTTTTAATCTCTTGACGCTACATTCCATTACCTCCATAAACCCTCTTATCTTTACTTTTATTACCACTAATATGTGTTCAACAACAGTGCTTCAACTGGGGCAGCCTCTCCATCCATTAATTCCCTTCTTGATCCTTTATCTATTAGCCAATTGCCAATTAATTTTATACCTCCAATCACTCCATCCATACCACGTTATTTTCTTTGAGTTCTTCTTTCTGATCCATGTATTTTATACAACAAGTTCATCTCTTCCAATAGAAGTCAAGTAACACATTTCCTTCCTCATTCCTTTTTCCGTAACCATATAAACCAACTCTTTTCCTATTCTCCCTTACCAATCTGTGCATTTATATCTCCCACAAAACATACCTTACTCTTTCTTATTAGACCTTCTGCAACCTCCAAAAATTTTTCTTAATCTTCCTCTTTGTTTCCCTGTTGCAGGTTGTAAACTTGGATAAATTCTCTAACCTCTCCACCGATATGTAAACTTAATTTTCCTATCATTGACATAATACACATAAAGTCTGTTATACTATTTCTTTTTTACGATAATTCATATCCCATTTGTGTAATCCTTACTTCCACTTCACATCCACCAACACATGGCAACTTATAGCCTCCTCTTTCTTCCTTATTCCCTTTGCCATTTTGTCTTACCCAACCCTGGGAAATTCAAACTTTTATCAATCACTGTGTCCATTTCTAACTTCAACTTCCTGGTAACTGTACCCACATCTGCTATTCCAATCTTTAGCTCTTCACCTTTTCTGTGCCATTTCCCACCTTTTCTTTCTCCTAGTAACCTACTTCTCACAGCAACCCTAGAAGTCCAAGTACTATATGCATCCAGGAAACTCTTTTTTCCTAATCAAACATTCCATTGTAGGCTAATCTTACAATGAGCCATTTTTAAGCTACTGATAGCTGTTTTACTGCGTGCTGCCATCTACAAGTCTTCTGCCACCTTGTTAAAGGCTGAGTCAGTTTATTTACTGGTAGGTGATACTCATCATGTCACAAGATCCTTTATGGCTTAGTGGTATTTTTTAGGTATATTGTCTCTCCCCTTTGGCAGTACCTAACCACACTTCAGGCCTTGCTGCTACCTGTCTGCTGTGACTGCTTATTTGGGTTGTCCCTTATTTGCAGCAAACCATCATACTGATGGTCATTTTCTATCTGCAATCTGAGCTGCAGACATGCAGCTAGTGATGCAGGATCCAATCCATAGGACAAGTAAACATATATATTTATTTTTTTAAATTGTCATATATATATTTTTATTAAAAAGCCAATCATATGTAAGCCATTACACATGCCCACTTGCTTCTCCAGTATTAGGTCATTTAATACATTTTTAGGTAAATTGATTAGCTATAATGCTTATGTTAGAAATAAATTAATTAATTTCTGATGTAAAACTATTGGCTACAGATGAAAACAAATAAATAATAGTCCACAAGTAAAGTAGTCCTATATCTCCAAAACCTTTTAAATAGCACCTTGGCTTATTTTAATTGTTATAAACGTTTGTAGTTTGTGATTCTGGAAAGTTTAATAGGTTGATGGATCAGTGCTCATCATGTCTTTGACACATTCTTCCTACAAGCATTCAGTTTAAATTTTAACAGACTACAAGATTTACATTATAGTTGAATTATGAACAAAACTTTTGCCTTGTTTAGGAAAACTAGAATTGGATACAATATATAAATTAATGTTTATAAGGCTGGAGAAATATCCAAAATTTAAAAAGTTTTGTCCATACAAAAGAAAGAGTGAAAGACTACTGCAATATAATTTTAATTACTTATGCACAGGAAATTCTCACTAGGATATTTTACTCATGAGTAGATTGTCTAGCAGAAAATGGGATAAATGTACACCAATCAGGTTTTATAAAAAGTATGAGTATAATGGAGGCCACTCTGGCACCCGGACTAATTTTAGACTAGGCTTAAGAATAAATCCAACATGACATATATAGGTTTAATTTTTTTTTAATGTAAAATGTAATAAATTATTTAAAATTTTAAGAAAAATCAGACTTTTACAGAAAAACAGTATTAAAATCTGTCTTAGAGTGGCACTTACATATGTAAGAGTGGAAGATAAAGAAAAATCTGTTTCAGAATTGAGTGAAACAAGAGTATATTCTGTTTAATTCCTTTCTAATTTGCTTTGCCTCATTACAAGAACTGGAAGAAAAAGAGTAGGTAACTAAACAAGAAGATAAAAAAAAGTTCTTAAAATTTATTGATGACATTGTTCTTTTGATTTAAATCAAAACAAAGGTAGATGTAGTAAGTGGCATACTTTTTATCATTAGGAGACAAATCCAATTTGGAACTAAATGAAATTAAAAGTTACAGAATTTAAAATAAAGGAAGATAATCAGAAATTAAGTATTACAATAGAAAAATGCAGTTTATCTGAAATTGGCCAAATTTATTATAAGAATATAATTACAAATTATGAATTATGCTAGAGATTGAAAGTAGATTGACACAAATAAGAAGGGCATGCAGGAAAAAATCTGTCATAATCAAATATAAATTTAAGAACTGGAAAGGTAGACTTAAAAATATTTTTGAGGAATGCGGTTTATAGTAATAAAACATGAATAATAATTAAAGCAGAAAGGAAAATTATAGGAGACTTTGAGATGTGGCAGTAAGAACAATGTTGATAATTTGAAAGTTACAGTTTATAAAATTTGAAATTAAATAGGTCTGAAGACAAGTACGAGAGGATGAATTTTATAGCATTAACTTATAAAGAGATGAATTAGATTGACTAGTCATATATTTCAGTCACTCACTAAGGTATAATTAATTTGGCAATGAAGGATAGGTACTAAAGAAATGAGTCGAAGATTTTTATATGTAAACAGATAACTGAGCAGTAGAATACAATAATTATGTTTGATGAAGCGATAAGCCCATTTCAAAAGGAATAGCCAGTAGAATTAAAATTAATTGACAGAAATAAAATTATTTTTGAGACTAATGGAAAATGCAATTCCAAATGGTATAGTTAGTTGATGAATGGTTTCTTTTATCATTATTTTTTTTAGTCAATAAACTACAACTAGTGCATATGTTTTGTATTTTTTTTTTTTTGGTCTGACAAATCGCCATTTCAGAATATCAAAGTAGGTATTAGTTGTCTAAAATTAGTAAGTTTATACTAAGATAATAACTCTCAAAATGGCCTTCTTTGGTCACTTATGCAAAGACTGCATTTAAGGAACTTGCGGTGTGGTAGCTTTCCTTTTTAATTTTGTAAAATTACACTGATTATTTAGTTTACTTTTTCCTTTTAAATAAAATAGTAAAATTATTTTATATTAATAATATCCTGAGCATTTAAATAAGACATTTTTTTCGTCAGTTCAAAAGTCGTTTACTTACAGCAAGTTTTATTTATTTAATAAAAGTAAGTCGAAACTATAGTAAATATTCTAAAAGAGGTACTATATTTAATTCATTATTATTCCTTTATACATATTTTTAGTAGGCAATAGGCTAAAAATAAAAGAGGCTGTACCCAATATTGATTTCTGAAACTCCTCTCGTAGCGGGAATAAATTATTTTTTAAGGTTTCTCACATTATCGGTTTATTTATATTAAATCTAGAATGAAGATGATAAGTTTAAATTGAGTTTATTAAAATATAATCTATCATAATTTAATTTTTTATTGCATGAGTGGTTCGAGATAATGTTTTGGCGCATGCATAACGGATTCGATTCTTGTCTAAATTTCCCATACTCCATTGCGCAAGCTCACGGTCATCTTGTTCGCTTTCCACCATATTGGCAACTCCTTACGCGTAACACTACCAACGCCCTCATCCGTGGATTTTGGAGTTAAAAGGTAAGAAATACTAATATTTTTTTTGAAGGTTGTTGTTAATTCCTTGATGACAGACAGTTATTCTTCTTTTGTTATTTGGATAAAACAATAAGACAGGAAGGTATAATAAAGGAATTTTAGTGGAACTTTTTTGTGCTAATACATATTTTTGTTGGTCTAGTTTATCCTGTTCAACGAGGCGCCATTATGCTGACAGCGCCAACAGTGCCAATTTCTAGAAATTTTCGCCTTTAATGCCCCCTGTATTCCGAAATTGTAAGTAAGAATTGTATTTATTTCCGATAGATTGCGTATTATTAGTGTTATTTTGAATGTTCAAGAAGAAACTATTTGAAACTAAATCATGAAAGTTGTTCGTGGTCTAGGTTCATCTTGTAAAAGTGCCCTAAGCATTCCCTGAAGTTAACTTATTTCAAGGATTGCACTCCTAGGCATATGCACTTCCCTCACTGGGGTACCATTATGGTGGATATTGTGGAACAAATTAATATCCAAAGTCTTATGTTGCATTGCATTCTTAATTTCGCGTTACACTTTTATAGGATGAAATCATTCATCCATTTTTACGTAAATGTGCTTTGAAGTTCGTATCTACTTCGTACAGCTATGATAGTTTCAAGTGTTTAGTTGTAATAGTTAAGGTTAGTTTCTGAGTAGCTACTTTCACCATGCTCTATATACAAGTTTACAAGTCATGGAATAGGTTCTTTGTGTTATTATGTACTTCTTTTGATTTATTCGTAATTAAATTTTAATAGTTAATCGTTTGTTGTAGGAGAGCTACATTCATAAGATTTATGTTTGGTTAGATTCTTTAATATAAGTAAGGCATAAGCCTTACTTATTTTTGATTTTGTTTGACTGCCAACATTATAGAATGATAAACGGTATAATTAAATATATTTCTAGATGGATATGAGTAATTTTCATACTTGTACTAAGTTGGAGTTTTCAGCATTTTGAAGTTAGTCTGTTGCGTAGTCTGTATGTTGTGGAAGGCTCAGGATTTCTTTATACAGATTTGTGTCTGTTATTTTCCTTATGTACTTGTTTGTATTTAAACTCAACATTATTATTCTTAATTTTTGTTTTGCTATTATATAACATTTCAATTTGTTAAGGCTGGGTTAAAGATTCAGATAAAATTGTGAATTTAGGAAGTGGTGTAGTTTGTCAGACTTTTTTTTTTTTTTGAAGGCTGACCAACAAATACACATGTATACAAATGAGGCACATGAATAAAAAAATTGTTAACCCTATTAATACTGCAAAAGTGTTGTTTCATGTATGATTGTTACATAAAGAAAGATATAAGAGAAATCACTTCTTGTTAATACTACATTATTATTGTAAAAGTAGTTGCTTAATGTTTATTTAATTGAGCATACTTTAAAGCAATTTTTCTTCTTGAGAGTTAAATTAATATACAGTTTGATAACCAAATCTTTGTTACAGGTGTATAGATTAAGTTATATTGTTATATTCTTATAGACATACATTATTTGTGATTTACCTTTTTGTTTTATTTGAATCTTGTTAAATCTCTTATTGCTGTCAGTTAACCTTCTTATTGCATAATGCCTTGCAGTTTATTCTCCCTGTAACATAAATTCCACAGTTAAACTGAAAAGAGTTGCAGTGTTTTGCTGTATAATATACTTTCTAAATAGCATGTTAGGCTATAATTTACTTCCCAAATTAATTTTTCAAGCATGGACCTTTGAAATAGCAGATTTTATGGAGTGCTTATAATTAATATTTATATAAGACCAATTTTTGAAAATAAAATTTTCTTAATTTAAAAATGTTTTCTATTGCTTTACAACTACATTAGTTGTTTATTAGTGCTGATGTTACCTTTGTTCTAGCTAATAGTAATTGCTTCTTTTTTTTCTGTTAATGTTCATTAACTATAAATTTTTAATTAAATTATTTAGAATGTATAGAAAAGAGTGTTAGATTTGAATTGTTTTTTTTTTTCATATATGGTGTCATTTTTACATTGTATTATGAATATCTTAAGTACGTCAAGATCTGATGCTTTTAGTGCACAAATAGATATAATATTAAGGTTGTCACTACCTTAATATTCTTACTGCAGTGGATTTACAGTGATTGTTACTGCAGTGGATTTATGCACGAGATGGTTGATGTTGATTCTGTGTTCCTGTGGAGGTCTTTCAAGTGTTAATTTATCTTCATTTTGAAACTACGTCCTGTTTCATCAATGTAGAACATTGTTCAGTTGCTCATTTCATTTCATTTATTGTGTTCTGTGTTTAATATTTGTTTTGTTTGCCGTTTTAAAGGCCACATTTTATCAAAATTTTTTTTAAAATTTGTGTGCTTAAAATTTCTAAAGTCTTTGAGATTATTTTGTTTGTAAACATGATATATTGTTTTTTTTTTCTTATGTGTCAGTGATTGTGCTGTTATTTCCGTTTGTGCATACTAGTTATTTTGTAGTGTTAGTTTGTTCTATGTGGTCTTCTGGTGATGTGTGTTGAATTGTCTGTGGATCATATATCCAAGGCAAATAGTTTATTCCTGGGTGATTTGCGGTCTTGTAAGTGTTATGTATGTTTTTTGTTTACTTTGTGGTAATGAGGCCAAGAAAACTTGATTGTTTATAATGTATTTTCCTCCATATATATATAAATGTATAAACATTCATCAATAATAATAATTACAGCAACAGTTGATAGTAAAAGACCATATAAAAACATATTGAAATAAATTATTAAAAATGTTCTATAACCAAAATTTGGTTTGTGTATTTTTTCAAAAGTATAATTTTAGAAAATTTTCCTTGCAAACTGATAAGGAGAAAAATATAGTTAATTAATATCTTATATACATCAAGGAGATATTTAGTTTGTTAAACTAAAACTAGGTTTTTTTTTTATTAAAGTTGAATATCTTCTATTCAACAATGTCTGTAATGGGTTGTGTAATTTAATAACTTTATTTTTATGACTTTGTGAACCAGGATGCATGTCTAAGTAATTATGTTATTCTACACTAATCTGCTATCATAGAAATCATGATTTGTTTTAATTTTGTGGCAAGGCATTTTGAATTTTTAAACCTTTATTGAATATCTCCAAAGTAGCTTTCGTTTATATTTATACTGGGCACTATTAACATGGGTTAATTATCATGTGGTTGTACAAGTACATGAATAAAAATACATGATGTAAGCTTTACACATTAAATGCAGTTGCTGTTTTTATAAACAACTTCCACCAATGGTATGTAATTTAATATTTGTCTTATAATCGGTGATTTATATATTGAATGTGTTGGATTATTTTATCAGACATGTATTGATAAGTGAATGTGTGCATGTTAGTCACAGATATTGCTTTTTTTTCATAATTTCCTGTTAAAAAATTTGTAAATAACTTACGATTTTTTCTTTTATTATAAATGAATTGATAATTTTTATGAAAAAAAGAAACATTAATTTACAAAAATATTTTTTGTGCATGCACATTTTTCAGATAGAATATCCATAATATTAGACAATTTTAGTCCATAGATGTTATTTAACAAATCACCATTAGCCATATAAAGTTTGAATGATTAATCTCAACACTGCTTATGAGTTAATTAGTAATTAAAGTTTTAATATAATAGCTGTATTTTTTAGTAGCATTTGTACTGTTGTGTACTATAATACTTATTCATTATAGGGTACCATTAAAAGTTTTCTAGCTTGAAAGCGTAGTTGTTAAAACAATCATTTGTATATTTTTTTACATCATTGTAGTATGGGATATTAGAAATGTTTGAACAGAATTTTTAGGCTGTTGATTGGTTCATAATCATGTTAATCTTTACTTACAGTATGTCTCATTTAGTATTAGGTAAAAGTTGGCTTTCAAATGTATCTGAAATGTAATTACACAATTAAAAAAAATCATAAAGAATAATGGTGTCCACAGCAGTGTACTAATTAATAGAAACCAATAGTATTGTAGGTTAATTGTTATGAGCTTCAGTGTAAAACGAAAGATTACTTATTTGAAATGAGTTAGGGGTAATTGTGGGTAATGATTACTCAGGGAAAATATTATGATAATTTGTAGGTCTACTAGCCCCTACTTAAAATATTATAGTGTTGGTTCATTATTTATAATTTTAATTTAGTTATTATTTTGTTAAAATTATTTTCATGGAGTAATTTGTAAGTACGTGATGGAACTATACTTCCAGCAGATCTTTCAAAAGTACAGTGGAGTACTCTGTAATATTGCTGATGGAAATGTTGGCACTTATTTAGTGGTTGGCAAATCTCCTCTTAAAAACTGAACTTATACATCTTGTTTTACACATTAGAACACATCTGTTTTAGACATTTAAACATGAAATTTATAAACATCAGATTTGAGAGAAACAATTTATAGTAGATAAAAAACCGATACATATCGATTTCTGGTTTTTTTTTTTTTTTTTTTACCTCCGGAACCACCATTAAAGGTATATCTTCAGAGTATGAGATGAATGAATTGTAGTGTGTGTGAAAAATGTCATGCCTGACCAGGATTTGAACCTAGGATCTCTGGATGAAAGGCCGAGAAGCTACCACTCGTGCCACGGAGGCCGGCCAGTTTCTATGTTGAATACTGCTTACCTTTGTTAGCTTCATTCTTTTATCAGTTGTTGACATGTTTTGGAACCACTCCATTGTCAAAATTTTTTTGTACTAATATTTTTAAATTTCTGTTTTATATAATGTTTAGTCTCCCCATATTTTATGTCATGGCTTCTTCTTGTTTATTTGTTATTAATGGTTATACTTATCTTTTTAATTTTATTTGTCTATTGCCTGTTTTCAACAAATTGAGGTTCTTGAAAAGGACATCCTCTTGATTTTTTATCCATTCATTTATAATTGCTTTTTCTTACTTTTTAATTAAAAAATTTCTAGATTTTCTAAAGTATTCATTCTTTTTCCTTTAATACATTTGTGAATTAATTTCATTGATTCTTCAGTTTTTATTAGATATATCCTTTTATTAAATGCGTTGGAAAATTAATACATATCAGTATTTGACTCGTACTACATTTATTGTGAGTTTCCTAATCCCTTTATATATCATTAACATCCCCTCTACATACCACTGAAAGTATTGCATTGTAGTTTCGAAATGTTCTAAACATATGTTTTAATATATTAAGCAAGTGCAACAAAATTTATGTTAATGCTAACAGCTTCCAGTTATTTAATTATTGCGCCAAACTTTGTTTAACTTTATTGGTTATCAGAATTGGTTATATGATAGGCCATTAACATTTTATATTTACTTAGCGATGGAGATTCATTGTTTATATTAATAAACAGATTATGTCAGGGTTTGGAGTGTAATTTGAAAAATTTTACATTTGCTATGTGAAAAAAAATTTGTATTTGCACCTTCTCCAAATACTTGCACAGTTCTGATTAGATTTGAGTAATGAAAATGATTTTATACTTATAACATAATGGATGAAGTGTTTATGCCACCATTATTGAAAAATACTTGTAAAAATTTTAATCAAAAATTATTTCACATTGAAGTGATAATATTATTTTCTGAAATTGATGATTTCGGTTGAATTTAAGTGTGTCATTTTAGTAATATTTACGATTTATTACTTATGTTTTTGTGTGAAGTTGAAATAGTAATACAAATAATTGTTGCTTTGTTCATCTTGTTTATCATTAAGTTAATTTTCTTAATTGTTTTCCCATTATTTATGTATTATTATTATTATTTTTTTTTTTTTTACAGATTTACATGTTTGAATAGCTGTAGCAATGAGTGTTAAAGATTCTAAAGCAGCAGGTATTTTTTTTTAATTAAGATTGTTTGTTACACTTGGGAATAATGTAATATTAATTTTTTTTGTGTTTTTATTTTTTAGAGATTAACCTTATGGTGTAAGTTATATTAATTATGTATGAAGTTCTTTCAGTCATGTATCAGGATTTTATTGTTTCATTAATGAAGGAGGTATGCTGTAATTCTACTGTATACAGTCTTGATTAATTATTTGCATCAGTCATTAGTTGATATTAAATACTTCTTGGAGAAAAGGAATCCGCCATTATTCTATAATTCTTGATTGATGACACTTCTAATATTACATGTAATAGCTATTTGTAGCTCATTGTAGCCACAACCAGTCTTCTTCCTCTTTCTTCCAAAGCATATACGGGTAATACTACATTACGATTATTGCCTCCATACATCTTGATTAATTCATTACAAAATGTATTTTAAAATATATTTAAAAAAAATACTTTCTAAATAAATGGAATGTTTGCAAATTTTTTTCTGATTTACAAGAAGCTGCTTAATAGCTCTTAAAATAATCTTTTAAACCACATTTCCTGAATTTTGAATTTTTCCTCATGCTTATCAATGAATACCGACAGCAAGATCCATCTAATGGACACTTAATGAGAATATTTGTCTAATTTGCAGCATCGGTAATAAATCAACAGAGAATTGAGGAAAAGATTTAAAAATAAAGGTGTTTGATAAATCTACATATTCTCTATTAAGCAGAATGTTGTGAAATGTGTTAAATAATGCACTTCCATTGTCGACCATTATTTTTTTAATTTATGCTTCCATTGTTCAGATATAAATATTGTGATTGGCAGAAAATCTTTGAGGTAGAAGAAAGAGAGAGAAAATGGAAGAAAGAGGATGACAAAGAAACTTTTTTTTAAAAAAAAGACTTCTACAAAACCGTAAAAGGTACAGACAGTGGAAATTATCACTAAAAGCATGGGTCGAGTAAAGGTACTGCAGGTCAGAAGATATAAATTCTATTGGGGGCTAGCAAATGTCAGTTTTCAAATTCGAGTTCAGTTAACTGTGTGATAAAGATGTTCACAGTCCTGTGGGAGTATTTGGAGTAAGTGTTTGGTAACAAACAAGTGAAGAGTGCATCAGGAGTATTCCATTTTAGATAATGATTGAAACAAGAAGCTATTTGATGTATTATTTATGAACAGGAGCGAAAGTAATATTTTCATTTATAAAGTGTATGTAGTTCTTTTGTAACCAAAAACAATTAATAATACTACTTGCATTGAGTGAACTGTTGATTTTTTCTATTACTATCTTATTACTGTTAATTCATTATTATTTATTATTGTTTGGTTAAAATTATATTTTGCTATTTAAGATTTAATTAGTTTTAAATTAATTTTGTATTTTACAAGTTATTTAAAAATAATAAGTTGTATCAGTAAGAAATTTATATGTGTGCTCGCTCTCAGTACCCTTATCGAACTGTAAACACGTGGAATTATTATAACGTGCATTTGAAGTTCTTAAGATTGTAAAACGATAAAGTGATGCATTTCAAACGAATAAATGTTATTTATTAAACAAACCATATTTGTAATACCAGATCTTGTTCAGATTTCTGGATTGAGGAACATTAATTGTTATTGTCAAAATGGAATTTCAGCCACTTATATATAAAAAAGTACCTTTTAGAAAACTGTATTTTTACTAAGTTGAAGAAATTTATATAATATCTTTTATAATATAATAATAAATAAATTGTTTAATTTTTCCAAATTATTTGTGACATGCGTCATTTTATTCTGTTTTCTTTGATTATTTAATTACATAATTTAAAAAAAATATTTTACAATATTTAAATGGAAGTTTTAATACTTATTGATATTGTATATTAGTGTGAAATACTAATCCCATATACAATGGATGAATAGTGGGGAAAAAAGTAAACTGTGCATTAATTGAATGTAAATTTAGGATTTGTTTGAAAATTGTGAATTTTAAAAATATTTCCCATCTGCCTTTTTCTCTATATGTTAAGATTGTAATGTAAAGTGAAGTCAAGTCTTATTTAACCATCTAATTATGGTTCTCTGTAAAAAGTAAGTTGCCACTTTAAAATTAGCTAATAGCTAATATCAGTAAGAAATGCAGGAAATTATATTAAATAAGAATGTATGTGTTGTTAAGCTGTTTTTATTCATTTTTTTTTTTTTTTTTTTTGTGTAGTTATACTAACTTATATGCTGATATTTTTCTTTAATTACATTAGGTATACTTACACAAAGATATAAAGGTTTCTGCAGATTTCCAAAATAATTTTTAAGTTTAATGTATTCTGATTATAAATGGGAAATAGATTTGTTGGGTAGTTAAAATATTTTAACTATAAAATTTATTCAGCGTGCAATTAAAAACTGTTGCTTCAAATTCAGTGCATTTGTTGCGTTAATGTAAAAGGTTTTTAATTTTGTCTCGGATTACCTGCTTTTCAGACTATCTCCATTTTACTTCATTGACTTCCTCATTACTGTTGACTTGTGAAATATAGCGTCTTAACACTTTCATTTGCAGTAATTCTGTACAATGATATATTGTTGATCGGTAAAGAATTCTTAGTAAATATCACCATCTGAATCACAGATCATTCATGTTTATTCTTCAAGAATTTTTTGTTTGTTGGAGAAAATAGATTCATTGTAGGTCATAGTAGAACTTTAAAAATTTGTTTAACCTCTCAAAATGTTAAACAATTTAAGTTACAGCTACTGAATATTTTTCCTTAGCTGTGGTATAATTTTCCTTTATTTTATCTTACACAAGTCTGTATGCAATAATTTCTTTAACAGTTACAACACAAACTCTTGAAGTCCTGCTGCAGTTGTATATGGTTAGCCACCATACAGTCTAATTGACTGTCACTGACTTTCATCAGGGGTAATTTAGATTCTAAAAATTGTCACGCATAAAGTTCTACTGACACACCCTTCATGAGATGATTTTGTATTTTGCTAGATTCTTTCAGAGGGCTTGAACTCTTTTGTTAGAAATAATTAAATAATAACCCTTTGTTAGAATAATTTAGCATCAATACATAGTTCAACATTACTTACCAATCTTGATCAGACATTACAACATTGTTCCTGTTTGATTATAATACTGATGTGGTAGCATCTCGGCTTTTCATCCGGAGGTCCTGGATTCCAAGACATTGCATTTTTGACATGCTACAGAATTCATTTATCATCTAGTAACTGTTAGAGGGCTTAAGTGTATTGTTATGTAAATGAAAAAGTAATATAGATTTTTCTGATAATATAAAACTTAATTAGACACACTAATTTTAATTTCAACAATTTATTATGATGTTATGTCTGGGTAATTGCCAAATGCATTACTCTTAGACTAAGCACGTAAAAGAAGTTTAGTATATAATAATAATTAGTTTTATAAAACAGAGGCCATTAAAAATAATAATAATGGATCTGATGATCATAGAATAAAATGGTTGTTTTCAAATAAACAGTAATCATTGCTATCAGAAACTAGTTTAAATTTCATTTAGTATGTTATCACTACAATAAGTAAACATGAAAAGTAGTGATTGTATTAATCATGTGGTTAGTATCATTTCATAGTGACTACTCTATCAGTGAGTTTAATGACTTCTAGTTTATAGTCTAGTTATTATTGTCTAAATTTTTAAAAAAATTAATTAATTAGACAAAGTGAGGGAATCTTATTCATAATCCAGCTTCTACTATTTATTGTTTTGGTTTTTTGATATTCTATTAAAGTTTTAATCAAGTTTTTCCATAGATTTTTCATATTTCTGATAAATTTACCATAAATTAATAACAAGTGGAATGTTTGTTTATATTGTCCAATACACCGAACTTATTTGATGAAATCTGGTCATTTGGAAACAAGCTAAAAAATTAGATGCTCTTAAATCATACCAAAAACATTACTGAATTTAGAATTGAAGTAAATATTATGGATGGATTGAAAGAAGTAAAAAAACAAAGGACGATATTAACTTCATCCGTCTTCTGTGATATTCCATTACGTATGTCCAGATCTTAATCCTTTGAGTTATCTGTTTTAAATATTTGAATAAAAATATCTTTAGTCATAATAGATAAAAATTGTAATTTTTTTTTACAGAATTACTGAAAAAAAATCAGGTTCTATGAGAAAATTACTAAAGAAGAATATTGGTATGCAGTAGTTGATTTTAAGGTTTGTTAGATGTTTTCCCATTTATCATTTCATTCATCTCTTATTTGACTAGTAAAGATCCTTGATTTTCAGAACTTTGAGTATATCTTGTCAACTAAGTAAATAGTGAATTAAAAATTTGTTTGTGTGAATTGTGCAAAATAATATAATATGAAAGTCCAGTAAAATTCTTCTTTATTCTGTTATGCACATCATGGCAAATTTTACTGTGCATTAGCTTTTAACTTTTAATTAGAATTTTATTGGTTGGTTTTTTCTAAATTTACTTTCAAAAAATATTGCTATAAACTAACGTCATGATTAAATTTTTTTTTGTTTTAATTGTTACAGTTCCAGCAAACATCAAACTAGAAGGAGGTGTAACAATTGTAGGAACACAAGATGGAGTTACTGATATACAGAATTATTTGGAAACTTTTAATAAGGAAATACAAGGGGGCGAGGCTCAAGTTGTACAACAGGTTGGAGGTGAGTTACTGTGGAAGAAAATCTGTATAAGGTTTTTATTTTTAATTCTGTTATAATTTGTAAAGAGAAATATATTTATGGCATTCATAGATTAAATTTGTTGTAAATATTAGAATTGTATAAAAGTATAGGAATGGGTTTAAACAAATTTAATTAAGGTAAATTTAGTGTACAAAAATGATTGTGTTTTTTGTGTTTATCTTTAAAAGATTATGTGTAGCAGGTTAAATTAGCCCATCAGGTTGGTCTAGCGACATCGCAAATCAGCTGATTTTGAAGTCAAGAGTTCTAAGGTTCAAATCTTAGTAAAGGTAATTACTTTTATATGGATTTGAATACTAGGTCATGGATACCAGTTTTCTTTGGTGGTTGGGTTTCAATTAACTACACTTCTCAGGAGTGGACCTGAGATTGTACAAGAAAGACTAAACTTCTTTTATGTTCATAGATATCATCCTCTGAAGTTCTGTACGGCAGTTCCAGAGGCTAAACAGAAAAGAAAGAGCATGTTATTAATTACAATGATGTGGATTTATTCCCTTTATAAAGTGCTATTAACTGTAGTAAAATTGTTAAAACGAGGATTTTTCGTATTTCAGTTTAGAAGCTTGTTACCATTGATTCGTCATAATTTTGGCCCTATTCCAAACAAATTTTTCACTGTATTTATGAATAAAGGGAGATTCATTTATTTGTTACCCTTCAGCAGTAGTAAAATCCATAAATAAATTTTTCATAAAATCTTTTCATGAGAGTTATCTTCATGAAAACTGTTTTGCTATTGTAATATTATTAGGTATTGTTACTTTATTGAATTATAAATTTTTTGAAAATGTTTTTCTGTCTTTTAAAAAAGTAACTAATTAATATTTTGAGGTTCATTGAGTAAAAAATTACTGAAGTTTTGATTTTTAAGATTCTAAATCTGGATTGTTTATGTTTATTTGCTTTATAAGAATTTTCAGTCATAAAATTGTGTGTGGGAGCCTATGTATTCAAGGAATGTTGATTTTTAATTTTATCAAGGTGAGCAGATATAGAAGATGTCATTTGTTAACATATCTTGAAACAGGTTGGATTTGATGAAAATTTTATATATTGATATCTTTCAA
>JAAAKQ030469900.1:11985-22187 GCA_010016005.3 Zanna intricata | reverse complement strand
ACAAGATATTTTAATTTTTTGAAATAACTGACTATATACTGTTTAAAATTTATGTAACACAGAAGACAAACAAGGTCAACCTTCCAAAGAAGAAAGTTAAATTTTGATTAAAGGATTAATTTTTTTTATTGAAGTATAAAGTAATGAAAAAATACAAAATAAATACTAGTAAAATAACTACTACAAAATAAATACTAGTAAGTAAATATGACACCCGCTCTTTCTTCCAGCTCTCTGGTGACTGTGAAGACCAAAGAAAATATTAAGAACAGAAAAGTAAATAAATTACTTTTCATTCAGAATTACAATTTTAAAGCACACATCTAAAATGTTAAACTGTTGCATGATTGTTTCAATATCAATGAATCTAAAAAAAAAAAAAAATGGATGTGACATGAAGGGAATGTATTTCATTAAAAAGGGAGATTCTGCAGTTAAATCAGTTTTGTTTGTTGTTGCCAAAACATGGATACCAATGGGATCTTCCTGTACTGGTATGATATTTTTTGTCATTGTATAGGAAACCCCCACCTTTTCAAGGGAAGATGTTGAATCCTGTTAATGTAAAAAGAGTTTACATTACCATATTCCATCCCTCTACATAATTCAGCAAGCACCATGATCATGCCAATAAAATATTTTGAAAAGGATGTATGTTTTTTTCTAGTGAACTATGCAGTCTTCTGCTACCCAAGACTCCTGCCACAATTTATCAGTAGTAAAAATCTTGCCTAATGAATACAAGAGCCAATTTCCATTGAGATTCCATGGATTTAAGACCTGTACTTGTATTAGCATTGACAGTCTTGCAGCTCTAAAGACTAGCCTTTTTTGTGGATTTTAGCCTATAATTTGTAAATGGCCTGTTGGCTTCTTGGTTGTGATACAGCTATGTTAGTAAGAATTTGAACAAATTAAAGATGTTATAAAAATAATTGCAGCAAAAGTTCTGTCAGAATTAAGATTGACATTTACCTTTTTTATTTAGCCAAAGAGAGCAGTATTCTATGAATACATGAAGGGCAAAGATGATGTTCTCAGTATCACAGTATAGACTTCTAATGTGGTGCCAATCACTCTAACTTCTTTTTGGGTATTGAACTTTGTCACATTCTTTACAGATGCTGAGGGTATGTTAAGGCCTTGTTGAGAACTGTACCAACATATTGAGGAACAGATTTACTGAAGTTGTATTCCTAGAAGTGTGAGATTCAACAATTCGCATTGAAATCACTTAGCTAGAGACTGTGTTTTACTTGGTTCAGCTCTTAAGTTTGATTAGTGAAAATAATCTCCTGAGATACTTAAATCTCATTGACATCTCTAAAAAATGATTTGTTATTAATATACCATTTCTTTGATTTTATTTTTTAATTAAATTTTTTTAAATTTTTTTCTGGGTGTTGCAGGTCATGGTTCATAATCCTGAGAATTATCCAGATTCAACCCGTAATATTGGTGTTATTGGGAAGCCAATCCATGTGTATAGAATTGCTGTATCAGTTTCAGAGACTGAAGGAGATTCATCACTGAAACACCTAGATGAAACAGTTAGAGGATGCAATTATATTGAAAAACACATTATTTCCACCTCTTATTCCCACTGCCTGTTGAAGTGCCGCACTACAGAAATATATAAATATTGCAACTGTACTCCATACTATTTAGAGCACAATCCTAGTATGTATTATTTGTTAAGTTGTATAATAATTATTTTATGTACGTGGTTGCTAATTGTCCTCTTCATGATCCTTCAGTGGAATTACCAAAATATATTATTAGGCTGTTAAAGGCTGATATTCATTCATTGTGTACAGAACATACAGTCATATTTCATGTTATCATATTTCATGTCATGAAATATATGACATATTTCATGTTATATAGTCACAGTTTTCATGTTATCTCTGAAAATATAGTCTAAACATTAATGAGTAGGAGTAAGTTGGCTGTATTCTTTAGTGTTATACCAACCTTTGATATATTGTTTCAAAGAAACAGTATATAAGGGATATAGTTTTTTAACGTTTTGTTTAGGATAAAGTTACAGTACAGAGAGGGATTTAATTGTATTGTTGAAGAAAATACCTAAAATCACAGTTATGATATTTTGTAAACATGAGAATTTAATACTGTGTAAAACTCTTACTCATCTTATAATGATTAGTATGGTATAGGCTTCAAAAATTATAAATATTACTACGCAAATTTATAAATCATGAACTAATTCTGCAATATAAAAAAATGAATCATATTTCATCTTTTCCTTATAAAAAAGGGCAAAAAACTTAACTTTTTATGAAAATGAGCCATTTAAATTGTTTTAAAATTTAATCTCTTATTTATGCCCTACCAAGAAATCCTGCTGTCACTCATCATGATGATTAGTTCCATACATTATGCAATGTTGAATTGATTAGTTTATTTTCATTCACAGGTAACATCTACCCATAAAAATGTAAATAAAATTGTCCACAATTTTATTATCAAAACAGTTTTTCATTTTCATAAAAATTATTATTACTGCACTGTTTGTTAGGAATCTTTTTCTAACCTGTCATTCGTCACTGTCTAAAAGTAGACACTTTTAGACTGTCTAATGTAATATTTTGTAGCAAATCTACATTCAAAATTAATTTTCACTAGTATTGAATGCATTTGAAATTTAATTAAAATTCAAATATGAAGTTATTATTTTAAATTCATACATACTTGTAAACCGAGAGTTTGAATGATACTATTTACTTAATATGTCTTCATCCCAGTTTTTGTTATAATGCATGTAAAATATTTGAGATTCAAGAAGTTTCATTTTGAGTTATTTTATCTGAAAGCAATAATGTTTCACTCTATAACCAGTCCATGTAGGATTGAAGTAAAGTGCCACCTATAGGCTTCAGTTGTATTTTAAGTGGGCTTGTTGTGCTAATTTAAATTGCTATATTTATTTTAATGAAGAAAATAATGAAAACCTTTTTCAATGCTTATTTTCTGAAGTAAGGTTTATCTTGAGTTTTTTAAGAATGATTGTCCCATTTCTGGGACTGGATTGTTCCTCATTATGTCAGTTTGCCAATAACCATTTTGTTATGGTACGTAAATCCGAAGAAAAGTAAGAACAAAATAGGATCCCAAATAAATTTTAAACTGATTCTCATAATTTGATTACTACATAACATCTATATAGAATGTCTCTGTAAGTAGAAACTGCAGTGTGAAGATTTACCATGTTCACTGAATACCATAGCAGCTAATGTCAATTGAAAAAAAAGGTCTTTGTCCTTGATTTTAGTAGTTCTGTGAACAAAGATTTCAATCATTTATTACTAAATACATTTAAAAAAATAAGCTCTATAACAAAATTGAATTAATAGGGTGAAAATTAAAATAAAGTTTAGAACAGAGTTGTTAATTTTACTAATTGTGGGGTGAGTGGGTATTGACAAAATCATAACTATTGTAATATTACAAGCACTGTTTCCAAAGAAACCACTTATCAATGACTGATAAATATTGAGGAGGTACTTCCAATGTATCCTTATTTTTTTACTCTTTTTTGTTTCATATAATTCTAACCACAGTTTGTACAGTAATATCCATGAAAGTTAATATTCTCAAAGCAGTTTGTAAATGAGTATCCACCACAGATGACTGAGTTTGTGAAGACTAACATTAGCATTCTTCCCAGAAGCTTATTTATCACCATTTACTAATATTTTGAAATTAAAAATTTTGAGAAAAGTTGTTACACTATATACTTCAACCTAATAGCAATTAAGCTTGCTACAAAGGATAGCAAATTGATAAAAATTAGAAAATGCATTTGACTGTAACTGCATTACAAAGATACATAGTCTCTTTGCCAAAAGGTTCAGTTAAAACAGAACCTCAGTTTATTTTGTCTAATACCCAACATTTAGAATATTTACTTGATTATAAATAAGGTGTAGGAGGAGCTTACAATAAAAATAAAAAATATCTTTATCTAAACCTAAAAATGTCAAGATTTTAACAATTTACTGTGAGGCATAATGCTTTACCATAGTACATTACGCTTAAAGGTGGAGATGAAAATGTGAAACAATGAAGTATCTAACATGGAGCAACTGACAGTCTGGAAATGGCAGATGTCTGGAAGACTGAATTATTTATCAGAAAATGAAAGGAAATGTGGTGGATCTATGCACAAGAAAGTACTGATTGGGTTGGCTATGGTATCTAGATCATAATGATCTAAATCATAGCATGAATCATAATAGTAGCTAGACACATTATCTATCTAATTGTGATGGAAACATTGAATATTGCCTGTACTGTGCAAGAATATGCAGTAGCAAATGTCATGCCAAGAGTGAAGGGTTTCCCAGGTATTCAGTCACACAGCAGCAGTTATTTGGCAGTGGAAATTTATAATCTACTGATATTCTCATTCTCCTTCAATGTAATAAAATAATAACTTCCACTTAGAAAAAAATTTTTTATAAAAATCTTACACTTAAAACTCTTCATGTAAAAGCATAAACCTTTACAGTTACTTTCTTAAAATTAGGAAAATACATTTGTAGTCTTTTACAAGATTACACTTCATTCACATTAATACATATCATCCTCATTCATCCTCTGAAGTAAAACCTTACAGTGGTTCTGGAAGCTCAACAGAAAAAGAGAGGAAAATACATTTAGGTATACTGTGTCCCAGACAAACAATGTACTGAAACATTTCGTAAAAACAGGACCTAGCTTTATTGGCTGGTTAATACTGTAGCTTCTTTTCCAGTAGAATCAGAAACTACACTGTCTCCCATCTTTAGAATTATGCTGGAGATTTTATTGCTGTTGAAGACTTCTTTTTGATAAAAAATATTATTAGTCTATAAATTAAAATATGTGATAGCTAGGTATTTTCCTCTTTTTAAATCTTGACATTCTGACTATGTTAAAAATTGCTTAGCATTTCAATAATTTGTAGTTCACTTTAAAACTCAGACACCAGATGTTATCACTTCTTGAATGGATTGTTGATGGTACAACATTCATGTATATGGAAGCACACACATTCTATTTGTACCTTTTTTTCGTGTAAATTCTTTTACTATGGTTATCTGTACTGAGTGTAAATGAGTTAAAGTTGGCGTATATTTAAACTTATATTTTTACTTAACTTTATATTTAAACCTCATTATTATTCTTTTTGGTATATTTAAAATTACATTTTTCCTGTTGTTTTTACATGTATTTTTTTTTCATTTTTTAATGAATCTTTTGAAAATGAAGTTAAATAAATAGTATATGTAATATTTTGTTATTAACTAAAAAAAAAAAAGCTTCCCTATTATAACTGGTCTGAGACCCAACATCACTAAAGTTGACACAAAAGTTCAGACCACTAGTGCAGAGTTAAAAAACAAAAAAATATACTGCAGCTACAGAAACATGATACAGAGGCATAACTTAATAAAATGGATCAAACCATAGTTTACTTGACTGGCACATATCATACCAGATTTTCCCAAATCTGTTATCATTAAGATGAATAATAAAATATATATTGAACTATTAAAAAATTAAACTTATTTATAAAAAATCAAAATATTTTATCTAAAACTTCTAATATTAAATGCCTAGATATAATTTTCAAAATAAAACACTCTATCATTTATTGTAAATAAAAAAAATCTCTCTTGAAAATTGAATAAATGAAAAAAATTCAAATGTACAAATAATTAGCAAAAAAACAAAATATTTTTTAGTTAAACTAATGAAAGTGAAACTAAATAGTATTAAAATAAAAACTGTGACAGTAAAATAATTATTCTAGTTTGAATGAAGTAATAATAATAAAAAAGTGTCAATTATTTTTTTTAAAAAGATAAAAAAAAAAATATTTTTAAAAATGGTAACTATTTTGTAAAGTACTGTAAAGAAAAATAATTTTAATTTGAAATAATAGACAGAAAAATTTCACTACTTTTAATGACATGAATTTATTTTATTTTAATTCAATTTGTTGCTTAACTCCTTTTTGAATTTCAGTAATTACACTGTTATACTACTGTTTAAAGCATTCAAGCAAATGAATGATTTTTTTAAAATGCCTTTTTTAAAACTTTGGTTGTATTTTTTCACTTGTAGAGATCATTTATGTGTTTAAAAAGTAAGATTGGACTTACTTTATACTTACTTATTGCTCAGTTGTTTTTTATTCTAAAATAATGAAGACTACATGATATTTCATCTATAATGTAAGGTTTCATTTTTTAGAGACTTATTAATACCTATTTCTTTGTGTTTGGTTTTAAGATCATTCAAAAATAATTTGAGAAACTCTACATATGAAATTTTAAATCAGTACATCTTTTTTAATTTGTTACTTCACAATATTCAGAAAAATCTGATAAAGCTTTTAAACCTTCAGTAATTTGGCAACACCTAGTTTTTATTTCTTTTCTTCAAATATTTAAATGTAGATGTGTTAAACACAATTATCTTTAAGTTGTATTCTTTTTACAGATATAGTTAAAACATGTGGAATTCAGCATTTAAATTGTTTATCTGAGATTAATGGTAAGATAATTTGTATCCTTATAAAATTTAAAGGATAAATTTGGTAAATTAATTCATTTAGCTGTAATTAAAACATTTTTATTTTTAGTTTACCCTTTTACCATAATTTAAGATAGCCTTTGTTGCTTTTTGCACAGATAATAAAGTAATAATAATGACTGTATTCTAATAATGAAACACTTCAAATACCTAAATATATTCAAATAAAAACTAAGAATTATTGCAACTTTGCATCATATAGAATTTTTTATTATTACAAGTTTTAATAGAATATTCATAAAATTAAATATACATTTTACACTAAACCTTTGATAGTGACAGTATGAATCATTATACAAATCAAACAGAAAAGTGCAAGAATAATTAAGTCTTTGTTGAACTTAGTAAGTTGGGTGCACAATGTCATCTTTCCAGGGACTAGGGAGTATTTTAATTAGAGTAGAGCAGAGTCTTCTGCTTTTGTCTGACATTAATTTACATGTTCCTGTATTTACCAGAATAATTTATCATTTTGAATTTATAAGTGAACCACCAGGAAGGCAATAATTTTCTGAAGGTAAGATTAAAAGAAAATAATGCTCTAATATACTTGTACATCTAATTTATATTCAAGGCATAATTGTTCACATTTATATAAATAATTTAATAATTAAATATAACTTAGATATATATATATATCTACTGGGTGATATTTAAGAAATTTGATAACTTCTATTTTTTAAATATGAAGATATATCCAGATTCTTACTCTTTCACTTATGACATATTTCTGAAGTTTTAATGCAGAATGTGATGAGGTATCTTTTTGAAGGTCTTTTGAAAATCAAAATATATGGTCTTAATTTGGTTTCACTCTTCAACAATATTACTGGCTATGTGAAGGAAAAAACTAAGGTTGGAAAGGATGAAATGACTACTCATAAAACCATGCTGATTGGTGGAAATAAAATAATATAAATGATTATAAATGTGGATGGAAATAATTTTTTCTATGATTTTAAAGAAAGAATTGTTTCTTTCACAAACAATTGAACAATTGAAACAATTAAAGAAAGAATTGTTATAGGTCAGAGATTTTTGATTGTAGGATTTGTTATCAGGCTTTGGAATGGGGGTGACTAGAATAGGAGCCATGATATGATCAGTACCCTTAATGATGTAAGCTGGAATACTGTCATGAGCAGAAGTTGCCTTGAAAACACCAATAACAACTTCAGTAACCAGAGGAACATCAAAGTCAGTGCAACAAATAAAATTCATAGGCCATGGACCTGAGAATTCATATCCGCAATGAACTTCTGGCATACTGATATTCTGATTTAAACTGCTCTCCAAAAACGCATAATTTGTTTGAGTCAGTCAAGGGTTCATCATCTAGAAGAGGAGGAATCTGCCTATCATGGTCAGATTTATTATTGGTGATGTATTTCCAAAACCTAACAGGATGATATGGAAGATTTCTTATTACATTCTCTGGCATATTGTTCTTTATTTTGCCTAAGAGAGATTTTAATTTCCTATTGAAGCTCAGAAAAAGTCTTATAATTTATGAGAGTACTGGTTTTCTTAAAACGGTAATGAGGTAGATTTTTTCCTTATCAACCCGACAAGTGGAAAACCATGCAGGAAGTTTAGGAGACACTCACTTTCAAGCTGAACATTTTGTAACACTTCTACGACATAGTGTAATGCACTCATGCATTCATCCAGGCTAGGATTATAAAAAATATTAGATTAGTCAGCATTATTATTAATAATCCGATATAAAAGCATGCAATCGCATCTTCTTAAATTAAACTTAATGGAAGAATTGTTCTAACGCAGATTTTTGCAATCTTTAATAATAACACTAAATGACGAATGAAATTTTGTCAGTTTGAACAATTCCAACAGTACAAGAATCTTCAACAAAACAAATAGATAGAATAATGTCCAACTCACATTGCCAAGCGTATCCAGAAAAAGAAAAAAAAATCCAATTAACCTGTCAATGATGTCAAAAACCAATTCATAAGTGAGATAAAGTTTTTAATGACAAGCAGGGATCACCACACCGTGAGACTGATGAAACTTCATAATAATGATTGGCTCAATAGATCTTATATGACGGCAGAAAGAAAGCAGAATTTTGATACTAATTTTCAAGCTACCCGTCTCAGTTAAGATCATGAAATGATACTGAGATTCCAAAACAAGCATAGATTTCTTTGCATTTCGTTAGTTATGTCACGAGTATTTTGATACAGGATAGAAATATCCATTAGGAAGAAAAGATAATTGCACCCTCCTTCACTGGTGTTATAGTGGAAAGTTTTAGAGTACCAAGAAATGGTGAAATTAAGACACCACATAGCCAGATCTCAGAGTAATTAATCTTCCCAAAAGTCAGTACTCAAGACTCAACAAAGAATTATACAATGAAGAACCTGTCTGAAGTTTGGTACATCTCAAATGAATGAGTAATTCCTAAATCCATCAGCAAATCCAGAATACTTTGGATAGATAAAATCTATCTTTGTTGAATGTTTTCCAAATAATAAAGCTTACTAGGGGATTTTCGCTTTTCAAGTGAAACGGTCTTAGATAGAACGTTTCCTGTTTCACTGTTTGTAATGTAAGACTTTTTTTATGATCCTTCTTATAGCTTAAGACCATAAATGAGTCATTTTCAGAATTAAAAAATTAGTATTATTATGAAGCCCATCTTTATTCTTGTCATTACAAGATAAAAGAACATTATTAATATGAATATTGAATATACTAGAAACATTAGGTAAAACACGATCACTCATGTTAGAAACAAGTTATTGTTTCTTACTGAAGCTGTTAAGTTTCAGTAAAATTGCCTTTATAGATGTTATCAACCAGATTAAAATTAACATTTTCATTAACACTATTAATTATATCACGATCAGTGTTTTATATCTTGCTTATGTTTCTTCTTAGTATTAACCCAAGAATTAGCAGTGATGCTACTAACAGTACTGTTACATGATAGATCAAAAGATTCAGGTAAAGTAGAAAATTTCATAGAAACAGATGTAACAGAGGATGATTTATAAAATTGGCAAACTCAACGATCAGACCTTTTCTATCACCTCATTCAGGACGGGGACATGATAATTCCTCCTTAAAGGTAACAAAATCATTAACCTTCGTAATCATATAATAAGCTTCCAACAGCAACTTCTTTAATTCAGAATTTTCAGATTGGAAAAATCATCTTAAGACAATTGGACAATGTGAAAACGGTTGTCACAGACAGTACAGCAAATTTTTTTTTCATTTGTCAAAAAAGGGCTTATTACAAATTGGACATAAGAGCTGTCTGGCATGGTGGCCAGCATATGAATGAAACAGTAAGGGACCTAACACTACTTAATATTCAAATAATAAAACTAACCTAAAAAGAGTATCTATTCAAGATGGGGATTCCTTGTTGAGGAATGTCATTCCAATAAATGGAATGATATTTCTATCGGTGTAAGAATGTACTAGGCCTATTAATAAACACAAAACAAAATATAAAACAAACTATTCAGACGAACAGAACTGAATAGAAATAAAATATTTAAATTTTGAACTATAGCCCTACAAACGAAATAAAACAATTAACAACACGAATTAACTGAACAGAG
>JAAAKQ030469900.1:0-11885 GCA_010016005.3 Zanna intricata | reverse complement strand
AATAAAATATTTAAATTTTGAACTATAGCCCTACAAACGAAATAAAACAATTAACAACACGAATTAACTGAACAGAGTCCCTACTCTAGGGGCTCTAAAGCAGTTTTGTTTTTGTTAGGTTAATTCGTGTTGTTAATCGTTTTATTTCGTTGGTAGGGCTATAGTACAGACCGATTCGCTAAATATCTTGTTACCCAGAAGAAGGAAGCGATTTTTCGAAAATTATCCATTTGGTGATAGCTTGAAGCATCACGGAAGCAGCTGGAAGACCTGTAAGGAAACAAGGAAGACTGCGACGGAATTTTTGTTGTGAGCGTCAGCAATCTACATTCATCACAGCTACTCATAGCAAAGAACTTGGTACAATTAACATTGGTAATCGATAATGACATTTGGTAATTGACATTGGTATGTGTCCCACATAATAATTTAATACTTCCAATGGTGATATTGTGTGCAGGGATCTACTAAACTGCAAAAGCTTCATCCACAAGGAGTCGTGGCATGCCAAAGATTGAACACAAGAAGATAAAACTGGTTTTCATCGACTAGATGTTCGTCCATTCATTCTTTGAGATGTTTTGGGTGCCAGAAATTTGGATACACTGCAGTGTGATGTACACAAAAAAAAAATATGTGTGTGTGGCAGGGTGTTGCACCCTGATGACCCATGTCATGACACTTACCCACCTGTGAGTGTCAATTGCCACGAAGATCACTCAACAAGATAGCGTAACTGTCTGGTTTATAAATAAGAAGTAGCTATCCAGAACATGAAGACCGTACAGAAGATCAGTTACTTTGAAGAAATCACCGACTGTGTCCTGTGCTCAAGACGTGGAGCCCCAGCACCTCTGCTGGTTCTAGCAACCATCGACTTATTTTGTATTTTTAGATCACTGGTGGCCTGAGGATGGTTATAAGTGTTATTTCCCAGTTCCATAGGGGTGCTTTTTGCACAGGAAAGCTAATTGGCGAATGTTTCTTTTAAGCCCCTCACAGCAATTTGAACCACCGTTAGGTATGTTATCAGCCGTTGTGAAGTGATGTGGCAGCAGATAAAATTACTCCCCTCAAGCTTGGGCCTGTAATAGGAACCCCCCATCAGGGTCTCCCCTGGATCACCCATCATAAACCGACCCTCTGCTTCTGGAGTACCGGGATTTTCCTCCCTAAAGGAGCTGCCCATCCCTGCCTACTCCTAACCTATGGAGGATAATGTACGAATTGTGTGTACACTACCCTCCCCCTCTCACGCATGACTCTCACAAACCTTGAGGGGCTCCCATGAGTCCTCAGAAGTACCCTGATCCAGGAAACTCTTGCGTGTGCCTCGCACCAAGGCATCCTCAGCAGTTGGGCTGCCTCCCTGGCTGTACACATTGCCACGATTCACCTCGGCGGCGTCAACCTCCTTTTTTGATGCCCTGTGCATATATATATATATATATATTTTTTTTTTTTAACTTAAATCTAAACTTCCGCCTACTTACACCCTCAAGAATTTAATTTAGTTTTTTGTTTTATGTTTTTTATTTTTTATTTTTAACAATAACCTTTCACCTCTCAAGTTTACCTGGTATGTGCCGTGAGATACAGAGTCACAATTTACGTCACTCGCACATATCTGTGTCATAAGTCCACAGGGGGATCCCTGCTTGTTCGCCAGCAATGAGCCCGACATCAGCACAGTAGGTGCAACACAAATATATGTGGTGAAATAAACAAGTTATATACATGATCAATATCTCAGAAGGCACAACAATAATTATACAGGGGACACATGTGCCCTCAACACACCATGTTATTACAGGTGAGCTGTGTTACCCAACAACACACAACAGGTAGGTAATCAATACAAGAATAAAAACAAGACAGTAAAAATTCCTAAGCCTAATTAGAAAGTCGGAGGAGTACAGCGCCAACAACAACCAGACATTAATAATAAATACATGACACATAGTAAATCATAATTGTAAATCCTTAAATTAACAGTACTGTTCAACCCCAGCTACTGCTCTCGGTATCACCGTGTCAGTCAGACGCCTATAGTTCTGCTTTCCTCGTCTTTGTGTGAAGTATTTTTGACGCCAGGGTTGAGACCTCACTTCATTGTCTTCTGCCCTGAAGTATGTACTAAACTATGGTGTCAAGGGAGGGTCACTGCAGTAGTAGTCTCCTGACCTCCTCCCATCTCTGACACCGGAAGAATACGTACTCCGGGATGTCCTCCGCACCACAGTATATGCAGCTTGGGTCCGTTCTTCGTCTGAAACTGTACAAGTATGCTCCGTACCCTCCCTTGGCCCGACAAGAAATTGGCAGAGGTTTGTCGCAATTCTTTTGGGCAGGCTCCTGTCTTGGGTCGGGGTCTGTATGGTTTTGATCTTGAGGAACTGGCAGGTCGGTTATCAGTGACTTTCATCGAGCCGCTGAGCGACACTTCCGATGAGCGATTTCAGTTTGGGTCGGGAGAGGGCCGCCCCTAGGTGGACGTGGGGACTTACTGATCTGAAGTCATCTGTTCTCCGTTTACGAAGGTCCTCTCAAACTGAGAGTGATCCCGATGGCAAGCAGATTTAGCTTTGAGATATAGGGAGCTCAGATATTATATTATTACAAGGTAAGACAGGTCAAATCGGATTCTTAGTGTTCCTTTTCTCAGAAACAAGGTAACAAAGATCCGTGGGGTGTTGTTTACCGAATGCTAGCCATAAACGAAAGAACATTCTTCTGTCCGCTCTCTCGACGACACAAGGAGTGATCTCGGATAAAACTAAGATCCTATGTATTTTGTTGATCTTTTGATGAACAAAGATTTAGCTGTAGAAAGTGCTTATCATCGTCGTGTTCGAAACTAAGTCCCTTCTCATCGTGGATGTTTTGTTTTCAAAAGTTACTGAGGCGGTGATGCGTGAGGTAATCTTTAGATTTGGCAGCTAAAGTTCCTGGTTTTGATAGAATAACGGTGGACTCCTTGCTCGTTCAGTGAACGTTAGAATGGGAATATTCACTAAAGTGACTATTCATTCAGTGAACAAAATGTTATTTGCAGGCTAGTTTCCTATTTTTTTTGAAAAAGGGCCTCTGGAAGTAGTTAAATTGTTGTTTAATTTTTTTTTTCTTTAACCTCCGGAACCACCGTTAAGGTATATCATCAGAGGATGAAATGAATAAATTGTAGTGTGTGTGAAAAATGCTTTGCCTGACCGGGATTCGAACCCGGGACCTCCGGAATGAAAAAATTGTTGTTTAAGAGCGGCGGCAAGCACCCCACTTTAGTTCCTCTCACTGGCTTTTTACTTATTACTGGTTATTAGTAAGGCCTTCGAGAAGATAATATTTCTGCATATTAATGAAAGGTTGACAGCACAACGGTTATTAATAGAGGATCAGTATGGCTTTCGTCCTGGTAAGGGAACAGAAGTTACTATTTTACGAGTAGTTGTGGGTATGTCTTGGGGATTTTCCATGACATATCCAGAGAATTTGACAATCTGTTTTGTCCTATTTATTTCCATAACAGAGACGTGGATGTACCAAAGATGGAGTGGAGGTAATGCACAGCTACTTTGGGCATTGAGACGTTCTACTTTGTAATGGTGACCACGAAGTGAAAACACTATCTACTACCTTGGGTTGTCCCCAAGGCAGTGTGCTGGGCCGTTTATTATGGATTGTGGAGCTTGATTCTTTGGAGGTTACCCGGCGGCTGTCGTGTGATTGCTTACGCCGATGGCGGGCAGCTGCTGTTCGAAGGATGTTCGCAGAATGAAGTTGAACTCCACATCTCGGGCATGCAGGATACTTGAGCTGGAAGCCGTCAATATAAGATAATATTCAGGCCGGATAAAACCAAAATGATGCTGTTGGATGGCCGATTGGCTATGACGCGACAAGCCAAAAGGAAATGTCAGATCAACGAATGTGTTTCAATGTCAGGCCAAAGAATTCGATATGTTCAGATTCAGAAGTTGTTCAGGTTCAGAACTCCTTTACGAACATTCTCTTTTTAAGATGGATTAACAGTACGTCGCAAAGAAGACGACTTCTTTGGTATTCGACGTGTGGTTAATCCAGATTGGAGTCTGAATTTTAAGAATATGAATATCCTTTATAAGGGTATATGTGAGGCAATTATGTTTCATGCCGTACCTGTTTGGACGGATAGGTTAAAATTTAAAACTTATACGGACATTTTGTTGAAGGTCCAGCCAGCCCTTGTTAACGGTGACAAGTGGTTACCATCAAATTTCTTGAGAGGCTGTTCTGGTTATTGTTAGAGTAAAGCCTATTAATGTTCTTGTGTTTGAGCATCAAGAACGCTATTTCAAATAGAAGTTTGGTTAATTAACTTCTGGTAGAATTAGAAAGATTGAGAGTTAAGGATTTCAATTGTGGCAGACAGGTGGGATGAGACGGCTGATTGACGTTACACGCATTGTCTTTTCCCTGATGTGAGCAGTTTGCGGAGCGACACTTGGGTGTCTCCTAATATATAACTTAGTTTCTTTCGAGCCAAGATACTTTAAGGGATAGGTTGGCTAGTTTCGGCTGCTGATTCGGGTCTGCGTTCATGGTGTAGCATATTAAATGATGCCTATCATGTTATATGTGTCTGTCATAGGAATGATGAAAGACGATTACAGGTAGTGAGGCAGTTCGGGGATATTGGATCTACTTTAGATTTAAATTTTTACTGGAAAAACCGGACTGAATGATCAATTGTGGAGAACTTCATGAAATATATGGTTCTTCAGCGATTTGCGGACGGCGTTTGGGTGGGGAGTTCGAGTTACCTGGGTGGTTAGCGACCGCTTGTGCGTTCCCTAGTCGCCGTGATAAGCACTACGTAGTTTTGTTTTTGTTCGGTTATTTCGTGATGTGTTTGTTTTATTTCGTTGATAGGGCTATAGATCAAAATTTAGATATTTTATTTGTACTCAGTTCTGTTTTGTTTGCGTAATTTGTTTTTGTTTTGTGTTTATTGATAGTATGATCTTGGACCGATGGAAATGGTATTGGTGGCATTTACATCGCTGGCAGTTTGACGGAGGCCAAGCTGTTAATTGAGAAATGTTATTCAGTCTGTGGGTTCAGAAGATGACCTCCGATAAAGCCCATCAGGGCTAGGTATGAAGGGAGTGGGATGGCGAACGGAATCCTCACATGGCGGGAACTTCCCCTTCAGGGTCAGCCCCTTTAAAACAGGAGACATGATATCTGAACTGGCACCAATATTAGTCAAGGTAGTCAAACGCATCATTAACAAGTAATTGAAAACCACACCAGTTAAAGAAATGAGTCGCAAAGCACGTAGACAATAGTACTGAATGTTACTGAAACAAATGTTAAAATTTTACTGAAACAAAGATTTCTTCTCCACAAAGGACTGGGCCTTTGACCAGTTCTAACGTGAAGCGAGATGATGCGAAAGCACTGAGAAGATCTGAGTCAAATAAAACGCAAATCAAATTTCAGATCAAGAAAATTCGAAAACAGGGATATGAGAAGCCAGAAGTATGGAAGTTAAAAGAAAAAAATTTAAAAGACCATAATGGAGCCTCCAAAATCAGGGAGGCCTTTAAATGATAGGGCGTGCACTTTGGCTGCCCTACATGCTCAAGCAGGGTGTGGATTGAGTCTCAACACAGATGCATTGCTGACCGCTCTATTTGAGCCGGTATTATCTGATGCTGGCAGTGGGAGATCCTCTGTGATTTACTAAGGAGGATCAGAAGAATCTATATCCGATATCTCTGACACCCTAGAGTATAACACTGAATCCCTCAGGATGATGGAAAAAATAAAAAAAGAAAACATAGACTAAGGTTAAACACAGGCGATAAAATATACAAGAAATTAGTTTATATGTGCTTTTGGCTTGATAAATATTATGTGAATTTATTTTGACTGTTCTCACATTTCTTTAGGTGTTTTTAACATATTTTGAAGTTTTTTTTTAGTATGTTAATTTTAATTAATTTTATGTGGCAAGGGTCCTTTACCTCCTTGTAATCTTGTGTTTATTTGGGGTTTTAATGTCTTTTGATACATCTTTCTGGATGATCTGTTATGATAAGATTGATTAGTTTTTAGCCTATATTGCCAGTGATTATATCAGGAAGTAATTTTTATTTTTGATGTGGAAAGGTGCTAATGACTACAGCAGTCAATGCCACTAAAACATTAAAAAAAAAAAAAAATTAAATAAAAGAAAATTTACATAGATTTGTCTTTAAGAATAAATATTTTAATTTATGTTCAGAATTATAGACGGTACATTATTTTAATTGTTCATATCTTTTTTGAATGAAGATCTTTTATGGTTTTTGAACTAAGCAAATGTTTTAAAAGTATTCAATATGTTTTTAAAATCATTACAATAATACCTTTGTTTTAGTACGTTTGAGGACTTCAAGCACACATAAAGGAGTTCGTGGATTTCCAGCTTGGAGTATGCCAGCTTTCATGCCTTGTGTTTGTCCTCAGCCATGTTCATATGTAACATATGACACTGAATTCTCTCTTACACGTCCAGTTTTAGCAAAATTGTAAGATATTAAATTTCTTTGTTTTTGAATTTGTATTCTGTATTTCTCAAATAAAGTAGTTTTATAGTTAAGTAAAAATACCTGAAAATTATAAAAAAATTAATTAGGTAATCAAACAATATCTTTCTATTTTATCTGTGAGAAGTAAAATCTAAAATATAAAAGTAAGGTTTAGTAAAAAAGTATAATTGCGGCACATTTCACCCAATTAAATTTTCAGAATAGCAAAATGATTGATTCACATTTAATTTTGAAGCAGAATCTTCTTCTGTATGTATGTATGTTTGTATTTGTGTTCATCTAAATCTCAGGGAACCATTAATTTGATATCAATGATTCTTTTATGATGTAATTTATTTTATTTTATTTTTAGAGATTAATTTATTTAGATAATGTAAATGTTTCAATAAATAGCTATATATTTATATCATAAATATGTCATACTTATGAAAAATATACACTTTTAAAAAAATATATTTTCTAATAATAATATTGGAAAATCAATTATCTAAATTTTTCATTGGAATTTGAGAAGTGCAATTTAAATATCAAAAAAGGCTGGATAAATTGAAGTTTTGGGAGTAAATAGTTAAAAATTTGTTTGTTTTAAAAAATCTTTATTCTGTAATTAAAACAGTTTGTATCATTATGATGTGAACCAATTTTTTTTTTTAAATTTCTGTTTGTTTGCTCAAGTAATACATGAACTTAAACAATTTTAATGATAATTGCTAGATGATCTTATTCTTAATCTGACTGATATTTCAACTTGAGATATTATCAATGTTTATCCTTATCCTTACAAATTTTTTTGAACTTCTGTTAAGCTCAGGATACATTTAACAGGGAAAAAATTAAAATCTGTAAAATTTGCTAAAATTTTTGTTAAAATATTTAAAAAAAATTAAATTTATCTATTCCTCTTTCAGCGGAATAAGTTTTTTTTTTATATAATTAACAGAAAATATTTTATTAATCTAAAGCATTAGATACATAAAGCTCTTGTTCAAAAAACATTTGCTTAAATGAGAAATTTCTTTAAATAAGGATGTATTTTAACAAAACTTTCAAATTAACGGGATTATATTAATTAAATACATTAAATTAATTAATGCAGTTATTTTGAAGCTAAAATAAATGCATGATTTTAATGATGTAATTTCAAACAATTCATTTCAATTGTAAGAAGGACCCTAGGTGAATGATCTGAAGAATAAAAATGGTGAGTAGTGAACTTGTTAAGCTGAAAAATCAAGATCTTTAAACATAACTTATTGTAAACAGATAAAATTGATTGTAAAACAGTAAAAATTAAATTTTAAATGTGTATGGGAAAATTTATAAAATCTAAAACTATAGTGTTTTACAAAGAAAACGAAAAAAATTTCAGGATGTATTCTACAAGTGAAAAAAAAAGTGTTTTTGCAAAACAATTTTCTTGATTTCTGTTATGAGGGTAAAATGAAGCAATGCTGAAATTCTTGGTAGTTAAGTTAAGAAGTAAATTTTTTTTTGACCTGAAAAACGAATAAAACAGGTCCTTTAACAATATCAATAGTAATTTTTTATGAAATTATTATAAAACACAAAAAGTTGTCACAAAACAATTTTTTTTTGTTTAGGGTCAGAATAACTTTGTTAAATTGTCAGAAAATAAATAAAATTTTGTAGAGAATCTGGTTCCAAAAAAATATATTAAAGTAATGCTAACTAATCACGAAGACTAAGAAATTTGACTTTTATTTAAAACAATACACTGATATGATCTTTTTTTTTAACCACTGGAACCACAATTAAGTATATCTTCAGAGGGATTAGATGAATGAATTGTTGTGAGTGTGAAAAATGGCATGCCTGACTGGGATTCGAACCCGGGACCTCCAGATGAAAGGCCGAGACACTACCACTCGGCCACGGAAACCGAAAACAATACACACTGAAAAGTGAGAAAATTGCTGTATTATAATTTTTAACAACAAGAGTTATTTAAGTAATTGAAAATATTCAGAAAGAAAATCAATTAATAAAAATGTATCACAAATCTACTTCACAATAATTATTCAAAATGTCCTCCATCACTGTAAATACAATATTCTGATTTAAAGTTCCTTGGGTGGCTTTTGTTTAATTGCTTTCATCTGTGCTGAAAATTCTTGTCGCTAATTGTACTTTTCTAGTTACATTTTGTTTGTGTGCTAATGATTTCAACACCAGTTGTACAAAGGCATTAGGTTAGGTATCTTAGTAAACTAATTAATTTGTCTGCCTTGGCCGAGCATGTTGTTGGTAAGTCTTTAATTCTTATCTTCTTGACAAAATTGAGGAGGAACTTCCCTACCCCATTATAATGAATAAAATCATTTCTTATTTCATTAGTATCGGAACATTATTCTAAAAAGAAATGGCAAATCATTTTTTAAGAAATTTAAGTGCACGTTTCCAGTAAGGAGATGTTCTAAAATAAATGGTTCAATTTGGTCATCAAAAATACCACACCAAATATTAACAAAAAACCTGTATTGGAAACTACTTTTTAATGTGTTTTATGGATTTTTGAATCTCTCATGATGATTATTTTGCGAAATATTAACTCCATCTCTTGGTAAAATTGCTTCATTAGCAGGGGTGCACTCCTAAATGTTCCAGTGTTGGAAAGATTGATTTTGTTTTGTAGCAGAATGGGACCACATGTACAGGCTGTTGAGTTGTACTGGCTATGTGAGTGTTATGAAAAATGCAAATTCTTTTTATGTTTTCATTGATAAGAAGCAAAATTTATCTTTTTGAATTTGAGTTTTAGCAACTCATACTCATTTCATCTATCCCTTCTTCCTTTCTCTGTAACTGCTCATCGCCTGCTCCGCACCTCGATTACTATGTCTGCGATGCTATCATACTCACTGCTCTCTGAGGAGACCTAATGGATCTGAACCCGGGAAGTCCCCCTCCTTCCAACTTTTTCCCTTCTGTTGGAGTGAAACCCTCACCTATAGGTTAATTCACATTACTAGATCGACCTGGATCAGCCATAGTTCAACAAGTCAAAATTCAGTTAATTAAGTTCAACTTAGGGAACTCTTAATCAAATGTCTACCATGGTAAGATAAAGAATTTTGCCATGGCAGATATGGTCTTTATCTTCTAACTTCACTAACTAACTAACTTCAAAAAAGTAAAAATTACATATTTAAAAGCCTCAACAGACATTTTTTTTGTATAAAATAAAAGTAATCCATTTACTCTACTAAATTGTTGGTAGTTTGTAAAAATATTACTTAATGTGGGATATTTTAAAGTCAGTTTATCCTGAAGGTTTAATATCTGTCATTTGATTTTGAAGATGGTGAATCATATTTGTGCAAAATTTCATGGGATAAAATTAAGAGCAAATAAAGTTTCTAGCAGTTGTCAATGTAAATGTTTTAAAATTTCAAACTCCTTCTGAAATCTGCTCTTTTTTGAATTCTGTCTTTTCTTTTACTGAAACATTTATTTGTGTTCCTGGATATGATATATTTCAAAGGATAACAGTCAAAGTAAAGAGAAATTGAAACAGTTTTATATATAAATAAATATATTTAGTATTTTTTTTTTAATTTTGGTAGTTTATCCTGGGTGGTAGATAAGAATTAGCATTATGAAGAATGTTTTGTTGTTAAGTCAAAAATATACTGTAGTTTATTGACTGGATTATTGCTAATATTCTTTCTTTTGTGACTTGTTAATCTTAAACTTAAAAATAAAATGAATTAACTTTGTTACAAAGCATAATAGGAAAATATCTATTTTTTTAATGTGCCATTAATAACAGAATATGTTTATTAAAACTCAATAAGTAGCTTTATTTGCATGTGCCACAGGATATAGTTTTTTGTCTTTTTATTATATGTTATCATTACATTGTTGTCAGCATTTTCCGCTTTTAATTAAACATAGAACAGTAATCAATTGTTTCAAAAACTAAACTTTTTATTTCTCTTAATATATGTTGTTTTGATTTAATCTGTAAAAATCAATTACACATGACTAATTATTTATAGTATTCACTTTATAAGTAACATTGTTTTATTTAATAAAATGTGACTCAGGTTGACACTTAAACATTTTTTTGCTTTCAAAGGAGATACAAAATTGATTAGTTGCTGTTACAGATGGTATAAAGAATTCACTCTAATATTTAATTTGTATTTTAGGGTATGTGATAAGTTAATTTTACAGTGTTTTGTAATTTTATTTTGATTTTGTACTCATTCATTCATTTTTGAGTTATAAGATTACCATGTTACTAAGATAACAAATATTAATATTTCAGGAAAGATGCATATAAACCCTATTTTGCATATATCGATATATCTTATAAACATGCTTGGGCAATAAAATATATAATGGAGGCACGATTTAGTATTTCAGATGTATTTGGTAAGTTATAAAAATTATTTCAATAATATTTTTTTTTAGGCTTATCATGGAAATCAAAACATAAATGCTTTTAATTAAAACTTCTTTTTTATGAATTAATCACACTTGCTGTTAATAATAGTGCTATGTATCCTTTTGTATAGTTTCTTAAGTAGGCATTTTCCAATTTACATCTCTTCTGCAACTATTCTGATGTTTAAGACTAATATAAAGCATCAAGTAATGAGTGCAAATAACTATTTCCCTGTCTTCTTTTAAAGAGATAGAGTAAAACTAAGAAAGTGATTGAAAACCACCTCAATTAATGATAATGTGGTTTTAACGTTGACATTACAACATTTAAAAACATGTAGATCAACAGAAAAAAATTTGATTGACATTTATATGAAAAATCTTTAGAATTCTACTTCCCGAATAACAAAGTTCTTCTAACTCAGTTAACTTATCTCTTCCTATTTTTATATTCAGTGGCCCATCTACATTATTTCTATTACGTTTCATTACTTTCATTTTGTTCTTGTTTATTTTCATGCGGTAATTTTTGCATAGGACTTCATCCATGCCATTAAAAGTTTCTCTTAAATATTTTTCACTCTCTGCTAGAATTACTATATCATCACCAAATCATAATCTTTTTCTTTGCACCAGCACTTTACTCCAGTTATAAATTGTTCTTTAACTTAATTAACTGCTAGTTCTATGCAAAGATTAAAAAGTAACGGTGATAGGGAACATTGTTGTCGGACTCCCATTTTTATTACTACTTCTTTTGTATGTTCTTTGACTAATACTGTTGCAGTTTGGTTCCTGTAAATGTTAGCAATTGTTCTTCTATCTCTGTACTTGAAACCTAAATTTTTAAAAATGCTGAACATTTTATTCCAGTCTATGTTATCAAATGCCTTTTCTAAA
>JAAAKQ030469889.1:0-23752 GCA_010016005.3 Zanna intricata | reverse complement strand
TGCAATAACATCGACCCACGCCGCCACATCGCCAGCTCTAAAGGCAGTATTAATCCACATCCAAAACGTATGTAATAAACAGATCTGCAGGTATCCAAAATTTCAATCTATCATAATGACTTGCATGTGTAATAGGTCACAGAAGAATCTCATGCCGAGAAAAAACTCGGGATCCCGTTAGCCAGCTAATAGTATTGTACGTTTGTACAGGTATTACCACCCTGGATGTGGAACGCAGATGTTATGTTCCGGTCGTGAGGATTATCTACCTCAGGGCCTCATTCATTGAAATTAATTATTGTCTTCATTCATAAAGTAACCACGGTTTTAGAAATATTACACTATTTCATTCCAAATGAACTTTTATTGAAACAAATTCGTTTATTATAATTTATGTTAACAAATAAACTGGTTAGGTTATACTACTACTTTTGCTTTACACATAAATATTTCAATAGTGTCATTAAAAGATTAGTTTTTCTTAAATATTATATTTAAAAAAAAATTCAAATGAAGTAACATATGTGAATTACAAAGTAGCTATAAAATTGTAAAATAAGTTATACTATACTATCTAGGAAAGCTTCATGTTCAATTGATTTTGTAAAGGATTTTAGGATATCTTATTCCAAATTAATTAGGTTCCATTATTCACAACCAAAATTTACAATAAATATTATTATAATATTACAGATCTAGATTATTTCTTAATGATTTTATCAATAACAAAGCAATAAAAAACTTACCTTCAAACTCATCACAAAGAGAATTAATTTGAACAAGTTGTACAATTCTTCTGCCTTTCGATAATATTATATTATTTCTAAGTGATTAGTTGACATTTTTGAACAAAACAATCCAATCTTCATTAAACAAACAACCAAACATCCTAAAACATAACGTCAGACTTATTACAACTATAGTGCTCACTGCCTGCCACAAGTGGTAAAAATCAGAAGTATCTTTTTGATCTATACTGCACTATCTTGACTTGTAGCAGTATAAAACTAAAAGTAATATTGAGTTTTAACAGAGTACAGGTTCAATTCAAAATGTAGCGCTATAGAACTGTACAAAATGACAAATTCGTAAAACTTCTTAAAAACCTTATCTGCTTTCACACAATGTGCATTACAATTTTGACTTATATCAGTATAGAACATCATAGTGTAAGCCGTAACGATTAATTTGATATAATTAAATAAAAATTTATATTTTTTGAGTTGTAGCACTATAGAACTAAGCCATCGATTATAATTTCTTAAACAGTAATAAAAAGCGTGTATTTCTTCAGATGTGATGACAACGATACGGTTTCAATAATATGATTATAATAATGTATGATTATTAAAATAATATATGTAATAATATGAATTTCCTTGTACAGTCAGATTAATTACTTGGCTGCAAATGGTTACACATTTGTATAATAAATTTTAATAGTATTGTTCCACCTCCTAAAATTTCAGTGAAATGAATTACCAGTTTATCTTATATGATGATAAGAAATCTATTCGTAATAGTTTTATAAAATTTCGAAATCTTGAATTTACTTGTAAATTAATTTTAATATTTTAACATTAAAAAAAAAATTGTCTGGTGCTGATACAACCACTGTCAAAGTAGAAAATATAGTAGTCTTTTAGTCATTTATTCTAGAAATCATTAGAAAACATATTATGAATTTGTTTACATCCCACTATAGGTTATAGTGATGCATCAAATATCAAGACAAAAAAAAGAAAAATTAATTGTTGTAAGAATAAAATAAAATTTTAATTGTCCAGAAAATTATTTATTGTTTTTTATTTTCGTTGGTCCAATAAAATTGCAAGAAACAACAATTTCACCGTAAAGATTATGTTATGTCAATGCTCCTATAAAGAAAAATGCCATTCCTTATAAAACGTTTTAATGTTCTATCCCACAATCTTAAGTAGATCAGTCAAAAAAACATTTCCTCAACATATCAGGGTTAAAACATAATTTTATTAGAAGTAACGTATCAATCACGGTAAAAATAAAACAAAGTCTTAGTAAGAAATTTTACATCAGCATCTGTGTTTTTCCATTGATAGCATTTGAACAACTACAAAGATTTCATTGAAAACTACTACAGCTTTTCCTTGAACCTTTAAAGGAAATAAGTATTCTTACGAAGAAAACTGTTACAGTGTATTGTCTCTTTTACTGAAAAACGTAAAATTACCTTCTTTTATTTTCTACTTTACTTAAAAATTTATCTTTTTCATATTGTTTTTCAATAATGTGATAAATAAGAACTCACAACATTTTTAATTCCCACGAAAAAAAATCTTTGTTAAAATACTATTTAGTACTTTTCTCAAATAACGTTGACACTAGAAATTAATGTTGAAGATATATCATTGCTATTATTGGTTAAACTGGAAAAATCATTTTCCCAGTTCCGTTTAACAAAAATATTCATTTTAAAATTAGATATTTTATTTATTTTAATCTCAAGTTAAAAATTAGGTAACAAATTTCATTCTCTTTATTTGAAAACTTGTAATATATTTGCATTGTATTACGCTTTAGTTCCTCATAACTGAATGCTATAGCTCGATTAAATAATCGGTTTGTAAATTACGTATTAAATTGATCGGAGATAATTTTGAGTTTAATATCCAATATATTTGATGAAATTTAGTATTTTTATTCAGTTGTTTCCTTTTTCTCCAAACGTAAGTTTCTGTGCGTCTTTTGACAAGATGAAAACTCAGATATTTTGCGGAATCTATTTGTTGTAACTAAATATAATTAAGTGTAAAAGGCAGACAGAAGTTTTTTCGGACAGTGAACGTGTTTATTTTTATTTTGATTAGGCTTTTTTTACGCCGCAATTTCTGGCATCCTTCGGTAATGTTGAACTGCTTTTTGAGTAAAACCTTCAAGAAGTTTTGGTCTTATCGCAGTGTCAGATTCGTAAATTGCTTTTACTAGAATGTCATCAGAAAAAGTGGCTATTGTAGTAACTGTGTACCCTATTGCATATAGAGTACAGGATTAGAGAAGAACATTTTATTGAGGAACGCCTAAATTTATTGGAAATATTTGAGATCATTTAGTCTCAAATTTATCAGTGAAATATCTATTACTTAAAAGAATGTAAAAATACTTCTGTACTTCATCTGATTATATATATTCTATATTAAAGTAACGGAGAATAGAATAACTAGACAATTAGTTTTTCAAATAAAAAACGATTATTTCCCAATTAAACAGTTAGTTCTTATCAATTGAAGTTAGAAAACTTTTTACTTCCTTTTTTCTAGTTAATAGAGTATGATAACTTCCTTCTCCTGAGGATAAAGACTTCTTTTTTTTATATCTCTGACGCATATCTATTCGAATCTAAATACACAAATAAATCTTTAAGTTCCACTGAACAGGTAAAAAACATTAAACCAAATAAAAAATCTCAAAATAGTAATATTTTTAATTTTCTGATAAATAACGGTATTATATTCTTTGCCTACAAAAATTTCAATATAAAGCAAGAAAAACTACAATACAAATCAACAGTTGCTAAGAATCAGAGTATGAATGATAAAAATTATGGTTTTAAAATAAATTATAAGCTAAATGTAATTTTATTATATAAGTTGTTTATATTCTGCTTGCAACTAAGTTTCAAACCAAAGTTGTAGTGAGAGAATGATTCGTAAATAATTAACACGATATCAGACTTCCTCACAGTAATTAATTTAACCCGAAAAAGAAAAACTTATTACACTTAACAAAATCTGAACAAAACAATTTAAACTTTCGCGCAATACAACAGCAATGTCACTGATCGGGACTAACTGCGCTACATACTGATCCAATAAACAGTTCCCTTTTCTTAGTTATATATTGTCCGTTGTACTTCTAGAAAACATTAGAAAAATTCTATTTGCTTATATAACTAATTTTTATTCTGTTTATAAATACAATTAATTCTAATCAAAATAAATAATTATATTAATTATAAAACTAAACTTACATAAATTATAATACTAAACTAAACTTATGAAAATTGCCAAATAAAATTCATTCTTCTGTAAAAAATACTAATTCAAAAAAGATACAACCTTACTGCTTCTAGTAGGTTCCATAACTTTCTGCCAAATTCAAAAGTACATGATTACACACAACAAAGACTGAACTATTTGAATATTATTAAATATGATTAACATAAAAATTTAACAACGTTTATCACTTTTTGTGGACCATATATATTGATAATGGATAGTTATAAAAAGTTTGATAAAAACCTTGTGTTATACAATAAAGTTAACATGAAAATAATTCATTTTGGATCATCTGCGTTCAAAAATTACCCATTTTACATAGACTACATACGATAACAAAACTAGTAAGAAAAAAATTTTAATTACAAAAATAAAAGTATAAATTTTTATTAAAAAATTAAAGAAAAATATTTAAAAGTACAGTTTTCCTTAAATTTATTAATATAATTATTATATTATAGAAATAAACACCTTTATTATTTTATTTTATTCATTTAGTTGTTAGTTTTTATAGACTGAACGTATTTATTATTTATCTATAAGTTGAATCTACCAGCTAAATTATATGCGATGTATTTAAGTGATATATATATATGCACTTATGACCTTCATAACTGCTCTTTGAGGTAATCAAATCCCAAGATTGTTAGCGATGTCAGACCATATCCATAATGTCTATATTCGTAGTAAAGTTACTTCAATCACATTAACAAAATCATCACAAGTAGTTCCACAAGAAAATCAACAAGATTAGTGAGCGTGAAATGTATCAGTCTGACTGTTTGGGAGCCTTGAGTAAATTAGTTAGCATCAATAGTAGTTAATAAACTTTATCACTGGAACTTCTAGGAGTTACTTTATCGTATAACTTCTATATATACTGTATAATAAACAATTAGCTTTAGTTATAACTTCTACTGCATAAACATTATAATTGGTATAATAATTATAGAATTAGATATTTTTATTTTTAACTCATCCACAAAGGCAACATATAAATACTTTTCAAAAATTTTAATTTAAGAAGAGCATTAAAAATATTAATGTTATGATTTAATGATTTTAACTATTGTAATATTTTTTTTTATTTTAAGGGCGAAAATTAAGGGTAAATTAAAGGCGAATTATTGTAATTAGAGTTAAATTCAATTACATTAAGAAAAATAAATATATAAGCTTTCTATATAAAAAAAAAAAAAAATGTTAAAATATTCCAAAAATTTGTTTATTTAATTAAATTACAACTTTTATTCTCCTTAAAATATTATATTGATTATATATTGGGGATAATTTAAGTTGAATAAATATTCAGTTTGGGTTCAGTCTTTCTTTAGTACGTTCAAAATATCAGTAACTAGAAAAAACTTCATTAAAACACAGATCTGGAAACACCTTTTTATTCAGCTGTTCGCCGTTTTACTTTTTCTAAATACACATTTATGTTTTCTGAACGGATTAATCTATTTAAATGAAATATTTTATCTTATTTTGAATAATATTTTCTATGAAACAATATCTTTGAATTTTACGTTCATAAATTTTAAATTGGCAACCAATTTAATTTTTTTTTCAGGACTTTTAGAACTTTACGTTTTCAAAACATATTAATAATAAATGATATGGTTTATAACATTAAAATTATAAACGTGCTTTCTCCAATATTAATAAAATTACACCTCCTTTTTAAAAATATTTTTTATTGTTTTTTTTTCCAAACAGCCAAGTTGAATATTCCACTTTCAATTCAGTCTTTATCTATTTATATTATTCTTATAATTTAACCAAGGTAATTAAACTGGTTAATGACATTTCTTTTTGCTATTTATCCCCTTTTGTTTTTTTGTGTGAATGATTTTTATGTTCGTCTTGACTTCCGTTTTAGTATAGGATACCTATAGAAGTATTTTTAAAATTTCTGTTAACTTGTTTATTTGTACTACTTTTCCTTCTTTTTCTATTCACCCAAATAAGCCAAGTTGTAAATTAAGGTTAGGTATAAAAAAATGTTACTCCGAAAAATAAGTTTTTGTTTTTTAATAATAATTCCTATTTATTATTAAAGGATAAAATGTATTAGTAAATAAAAATACTAAATTTGTTGAAGATAACACTGATTCATTCGCACACAAGTAAAATCTATTATTTAAATTATACTAATTTTATTACACAGCCAAGGCGTATTGTTGACGGTTCACAAGAATCACTAATTCAGTATTCGTCTTCTTAACATAAATATGATGAAATTGGATCAAACATGTTTAGTAGATAGGAAAATAACCTGACGAAATTAATACTTAACTCTCATATTATCAGATAAAAATTAAAAATCTAGTCCGTAATAAAAAGCCATAGAAAAAGTTACCTATTTTCATTTTAAAGAAAAAATTACGTTCTCGTGTATAAGCTAAAGTAATTAATTAAAAAACAAGATATTAACTGTTAAGGTTAAACTTTTACCTTACATTTTAAACTTATACATATTTCGAAAAAGACTATTCAGCTTCAACTTTACAAAGAATACTCATAATTATTTTTCTTTTAACTTCAAAAAAACCCGTTTTCATATCATCCCATAAGATAATTAACTATTGCGTTGAAATTTCGATCTAATGATGTGTTTTTTTATATACATATAATTTGCAAAAACAAAAATCAAAATCCACAGAAATAAAAACAAGAATCCTTAAAATTAAAAACAAGAATATTAAAAATAAGAAATTAAAAACAAAATCCACAGAAATCGCTCATGTTTCTTTCACCCAGTCAATAAATTCTTTGGTATACTAACTGTTTCAAACAACTTTTTTTTCAATACGTACGAGAAAATCCTTAACGTAATGAATTTGTGTCATCGTAGAAGGTTGGAAAAAAGTAAAAAAAAAAAAATTATAAATTTAACCTAATTTTCCTAAACATTAAAATGAAAACTACGACAATTATAAATTATACCAATAATTTTAATCTGTTTTTTTTTTCCAAAAAAAATTTGTATTACAGAATTTGATTTCATTTAACTATTATTCAAAATTTACATAATAACTTATGTCAACTGAGAAACTCAATTGCTTTTTAATCTATTCTCTCGAAAAGTACACATTTCTACATATATACATATCAAGTGAATAGGTATGTAATATTCATGAAGCGCAAGTCTTGTAATTTTATTTTTTAAATTTATTCCTGTTTTTATTTATTGCATGATAATTTTCTTCAAACAAAGTAAAAAAAAAACTGTGAAATGTTTCAAAGCTTTAATGCAAGAAGTATTATTTAAAAGTTTAAAAATATTATTTACAGAATGAATTAAAAAAAATCATGAAAGTTCGTGTTTTGAATAAATTATACTAATATGATTGCATCTTTTAATCCTTTGTTATTGTTTTTACGGGTTTTTTTTTTGTGAAAAGTGTACTTAAGAATCTTATTATTATAATCTTCTACTAAAACATCACAAATATTCGATATTAGTTTACATTATTATTAATTTTTAATTTTACTAAATTATTATCACATAAAACTCATTCTAAAACTAGATTCTAAACTGCATTCTAAAACTACATACTACTGCTTGAAACGCATAACATTAACTTATAACAATGTAACCATGAAATATTTAGTGTATTATTACTATACACTACTGATTTCCTTATATCTATGCCATTTGCACGGTATATGTTATCTTTATATGATATCTTAATACTGTATTATATGTTATCTGCGTTTTTCTTAATAAACTGCTTCTTTTGCGTCTTGTGAGGCATTTCTTATTATTAATATTATTTTTAAGATGGGCTATATTTGGATGACACTAGTGACACCTTACTCTGAGCCAAACAATTACGGTAGCTTCAGACTTAATAATGCCATCAACAAATCTTTGACTCCCGTGGAAAAACAAAAGGGATTGGCATTACTCACTACAGCCGAAAATTGTTCTGAGACAGAATGGATTCCAATATCCACAGAACAGCCACAATTTTGCTTATGGATGCAATCCTTTTGGTGTCCAATTATGAAAAAAAAAAATCAGGGATACCACATGATATCCTTGTACGAAAAATCCAAAAAATAATACGATTCTAAATTATAATTTTCAATTAATACTAAATAATCACATGTTTCACCAAATCTTTTACATATACACATATGTAATAATGCCTATTAAATTACATATACAGATTTTTAACAGTCTATAAAACTTTATTTTACTAATAACCTGTGATCTGTGATCTTTTGGCATTTGGAACCAAAGAAATAAATATCACTTATGATACATCGTTGAAAAGCTCTCAATAAGGGCTTAATACTACAGAAAAGTATAAAACAAAAAAAATTAAAAGAAAAAGTATAAAATCAATTTTTTTTTTTTTTTGATTTTACGCTTATTTCGACTTTTTTGTCGGGTCATTTGTAATTAAAAGGGGAAGTGCAAGACTAAATATTACAACAATCGTAAATCCAAAAATTTCAATATCCTACAGCTAATTGTTTTTGAGTTATACGAGATACGTACAAACGTACGTACATATGTCACGCCGAAACTAGTCAAAAAGGATTCAGGGATGCTCAAAACGTTTATTTTCATTGAAATCTGAAAACTGAAATTTTTTTGCGATCACAATATTTTCTTTACTTAATACAAGAAAGTAATAAATTGCTCTAAACAAAATATTCCTTTTGCTTTCATAATTAAAATATTTTGTAAAGAAGGTCATTAAAATAAAGCTATTTTGTTAATAACTTAGGAATTACAACTGAAGTCATAGTTATTAGATATGCAGCTTTAATAAAAAATATATATATATATTTATAAATAAATGAAATAAAATAAGAAACACACTCGCCTTTCGTTAAACTTTACCGTTGTTATAATTTTCACTTTAAAAATATATTTTAGCAAAATATTTTAAGTGATGCAAAAAAAATGTGCAAAAAATTTTAAGTAACTTTATGAAATTTTATATGTTAGGATTTCCTAGTCCTAACGTATGGAACATTTTTTGTAATTCATGCAATGTAAGAATTTTACTATGTTTCAATTGAGAAAGATTAAATAAAATAGAATCTAAAATAATTTTCATACATTTTTTTTTATAAGTCTTTAATAAATTATATCTGATATCTGGAGAAAAAACGAATTTTTTAGAGTATATTTTTTTTTTGTTAACCTCCATAATCACCGTTAAGTTATATCAACGGTGATTCTGGAGGTTAAAAAAAAATTAAGAGTATAGAGCAATATAATAAAATAAGGTTAAATTTATCAAACTTTTTGAGAAAATGTTCTCTTTACAATAATCGGGAAATAATGTTTGAATAAACAATTTTGTTTAGTTACACATTATACATTTACAGGAAAGAAGGCAAACTGAGACCTTTGTAATGTAGGAACGGTGACGCCGTTAGTCCGAACGTGGCGCACCGAAGTTCAAATACCAGGATCACGAACTATAGCATATAATTTTAATGTATTACATAGACCTATGCAGTTATCATCAACAGACGCAAGCAAGCGCGTGAAATTGAAAATTTATCACAAAAGACTTATCAAACATGCATAATCTTTATAAAGGAGTAATTTATGTTTAGTATAATCTACTCTAAAATTAATTACAAATCTAGACGTAAAATACTCCTCAGTTAAACTATCTGGAATTATAGAAATAATTGTAGTAGACAGTCAATCAGCAGAGTTAAAAAATAAATACTTAAAGCTAAATTTTTGAATCGTGATAGAAAATTATAGAATCATGATAGAAGTACGCAAAAATTTTTGAAGGTCCAGTCTTATGAACGATTGAAATACAAAAATATCACTTAACCCTAGAATGCACAGTGGGGTTCTGGAGCACCCTAGTAGTTCTTTTATTGGCCACTGCTAGCGCTCTTTGCCAAGCTTGTTACATGTTGCTTTGGCTATTCTCAGTTCAAGTTCTAAGTACATATTATCAAAAAAAATAAATTTTTATAAAGGTTTGGTGTACTATTTCTTGGGTAGCTGTAGCATCCCATCTGTGAATTCAAATATGTATTTTTTTCCTGCGCAATCTAGTGTTAATTTAAAAGTTTTGTATTTGATCTCCATGATGGAGTGGTACTGTCTTTGCCTTTTATTCGGAGGTTCTTCGATTGTATCACAATCAGATGCTTTTTTCAGTCACTAAAAAACATTATTTCTTTATCATCCATGGGCATCTTTTTATAGGACGTCAACCCAGAACAAATGTAACATGGAGGAGTTAAGTAATAATGGCTGTTTGGTATTTTTTCCTTCAAGTCAATTGTAGAAATTTAACATAGTTATACAACATTTTTCAAGACAACAAATTTCAGATAATTTATTGGGCAAAAACAATGTGTGTGTGTGTATATATATATATATATATATATAGTAATATAAAACTTAAAAAAATTCATTAATTTATCAATTGATTTTCAAATTTATGTTATTACTTGTTAACTTTTAATGATATTTAAACAAATGATACACTTTTAATTTTTCTTTTGATTTTTTTTTGGCAAAAAGGGTATAGAATGAAAGGTAGAGTATATGAAAGGTAAAAAATTATTTTAAACTAGCATCCCCGTCGCGGCTATCCCCGCGCTCTATGGTTACATATGATAAATAATGTTTTTGTCGACCAATATATCTTTTCATTTGGGACAAATGTGAGCCAAATCAGACCATAAATATAATTTTTCGAAATATCTTGACCCCCTGCGTCACCTAGCGAGCCAATTTTTTCAAAAATATTCATTTTCACTTATTATATATTCTGAATACGAGCCAAATCGGACTATAAATACAATTTTTCTAACTACTTCTATCCAAATGCCACGGGTCCAAACTAATTCAAAAATTACCAGGCTTGCGCACAACTCTCCAAGTCATCATCGAGATCGGATGAACTGTATATGAACGCATACGGAATACATAAACAACATTCATTTTTATTCATAAATAGATAAAAGATATTGTAACAATAATTAAAATGCGTATACCATACATGTATTTTAATTATTTAAAATAATTAAATTTTTTTTAAACATTAACATGTTGTATATATCGTGTTATAAAAATAAAAATAAAAGCATTAGTCACTTAATTAAATAAGCATAAATTTTATAGGTTAGGCAAAATGGTTGGCGCAAAAATAAAAGTAGCACTTATTAATGAAGCATTTTAAATAAAATAGAAGCGTCCTATTGAACAGATAATTCACAAGATGTAATTTATTAGATTTATACTGAAATGTTTTATTTACTGATAATATTTACGAGTATATCTATAAAACAGATGGTATAACGGTTGCCTTACATTATTATAATTTTTTATTTACATTTGTTTACTGTTTTTTTACTGAAACCAACACTTGCAATAGACGTAAATCAATTATGAGTAACAATAGAAAAAAAATTAAATTTTATATTTTTTTCAGCCCGAATGTAGGAAGGTAAAGTTGGGACTTTTTAATTTAAAAAAAAGTATCTCCCGTTGGTTGAACGAACCTTAAAAATTAATTACAATCTGTGTCACTCAACTGTCAAATGTTACAGTATTGTATTTTATTCAGAAGCCAAGAGCGAAAAAATTAGATAATTTTTTTATTCCAACTACAAAAATTATATTAAAAAATAATTAATGGTATGTTTTAAAAAGTCTGTAAAAAAAAAAACAGGAAAAAATAAAATATTACAGTAGTCCTTTTCTAACAGCTGGTGAAACCAAGCTAAAACTGATTTTAAACCGTTATAAAATATGTAAGTTCTATTTTCATTCAATAATATTGGTATATTCGGTAATAAGTTTTTGATTACAATCCTATTTCAACATACAATATATAAAGTTTAGATTTTAATAAAATTAATAATTTGGAAACGGAAAAACAGTAAGGCGAGCATATGATTTTCTTCTTAAATAGGCTAAATAGAATAATAATATATAGTTAATAAAATACAAAGAAAAGATAAATTTGAAATTTTTTTATGATTTTTTTTTTTTTTTTTTTTTTAATTTTGTAAATTAATTATTTTATTTTTGTACTACTGCTGTTACTACACTTTGTGCAAGCACATACCTATGAATTCATAAGAATAAAATACTTGATACTACAGACCAAGACCATGGTTGAAAACTGAGATGAAACTTATTACATAAATTGCAAAGTTCATTTTAAAAAGTTTGTATTTCTGTCTTCTAATTTTCTAGTCAAAAATTATTGTTGCAAATAAATAGTTTAATTTTTTTACGTAATTTTTAACGACCGTCTCAAAAATGTTCTTTTCTAGGTTTTATGTAAATTTACACTTTCTACTTTAATATCAAAGTACAGTCTACTTCCTCTATTCTGGATAAAATTACTTTTCTGATAAATAATCAAAAAATTAAATTCATTTTACAAAAAAAGGAACAGACTTGTAAGTACAGATTATTATTGATAAATTACGAAATTATACGACTGATTGTATATCTAACATAAAATTTAAAACTAAACGTAGACTCTACTGGGGGAAAGAAAACTCTCACAGCAATTAATAAAAATACTTGAACTATACTACTAGACGAAGAAATCCATAATTTTCCAAAACAGAAAGTATTCAAATTAAAAAAACAATAAATATAAAAGAAAACCTGACAACACAAAAAAGAAAGTTGTAGGACTTTCCCGTCACGCGGTTTTTTTTACTCCACAGCTTGCGTATACATTCACATACAACTTAATTAAAAATATTTATCATTTTATTTAAATATCATTTTTTTATTTAATTCAATAATTCTAACTAAAGCGCATGCGCATACCGTATTTCATTCACGCGGGTGTTAAGTACTAGAGCCCACTATAAATACTTTTTTACACTTAAAACAATATTTAATTCTATATTCAATCGTGACATCACAACGTAGAAACAACTATAAAATCTGTACGTCTGACACACTAGCGCTCCTTGCGGTGAAAGGGAGTACTTTTCACACATATCCCCACTTACCCACTAGTTTATTTAGAGCAATATTTTTGGTGGGGTGTGGGTTGCAATAATGGAAAATTTTTTTTTTGCAAATATTATTATTTTTTTAATTGTTGTATATAATAAGCCTAAGCAAAATACCTACCACCTTATTCTCATCCCCGTGATCTTTCAATTTGAAAATTTAATGGGAAGATTCAGGGTAATCTGCAATTGAACCGGTTACAATACTTTCCTTTTTAAAAATATAGTGCTAGACGAGAAACTAACAGGAACTATTAAATTATTATCATGGTCTACCAAATTATTATGATTTCGATACTTTCCTTTCCCATTTCAACTTTCTAACCTTCGCAGTGTAAGTTATGAACATAGTAAGCAGGATATATTAATAGAGAACCCAACAGAGAAGCAGCCCCTCCCGGGTTGAGCAATACTTAATTGGAGGTCCGACCCGCGGGGGGATAAAAAAAAAGAAAAAAAAAAAAAGGATATATTAATAATAGAATCAAAGATATCAGGGAAAATGAAGCCTGAATATGCTAGCCGATTAAAGAAAAGCAGATATAAGCTAAGGTAATATCACATTAGAGGTAATGTAATTTCTTAAAAAAATAGATATTCTTTGAATTGGTGTTATTAAGAAATACGCCCACTCTCTATTTAATTTAGATTTTCAGATTTGAAATCTGCACAAAAAATACTTCTTGAAAAAATTTAACAGAAAAAAAAACAACTATTATTATATGAACGAACTTTTAAATAGTTTTATCAAAACGTTCACACAAATTAAAAAAAAATAAAAAGTAACTATTCCAGATTGAATTAGCTCCGTTTTCTAAAATTAATGTATCTAACACAAACAGCTTAATGTGTTCACTGAGTACTTTTATTGAACATACAATAAAATTGTTATATTTAATAGCCAAATTACAATGAACTTTTAAATAATGTCCACTAATTTAAAAAAAAATTACTGATAAATGAACGTTGAACTTTGTTATCTTTTATCTTACAAATTCAAAATTATATTTTTTTCTAATTGTAATATTTTAATAAAATTTCTTCCTATCATTTTCCTTTATTCTGAAAAGTTTTTTTTTATTCTATTCCTCTGTATGTGTGTATATATATATAGGTATAAAATATTCGTTTTTATTTGTAGTCTTTAAATGCCAATTTTTATATTATCAGTAGATTACACTGCATATGAAAGAGATTAAAACAATGAAAGTAAACGAAAAGAGAACATTATTAAAAGAGAGTAGATTATTATTTATTATTATTATTATTAAAAATTATTGTACAGTGGAGGGTAACCAATGAGCTAACTGAACAAAACCGTAGAATATTGGTAACTAATAAGTTACTAATCGACAATGAAATTGTTACTGATAACCTTGAAATTGCTAATCTTATTAATATTTATTTTTATAGATGTAGCTAACAAGTTAAAACCACTTAATAACACACTAAATCATGATAACTACAAAAAATATTTTAATCATAAAAATGTAACTTAATTTTTACAACCAGTTACAAGTTGTACTGTTGAAAAAATTGTTAAATCTTTAAAGAAAATTAAGTCCCCAGGAATAGATAACATCAACTCTGATTTAATTTAAAAGGTATATATTAATATTAAAGAAGTCTTAATATACATTATTAATATAAGTCTTGAGACTGGAAAATATCCTGATGATTTAAAAAGTGTTCTTGTCATTCCGTTGCATAAGGAGGGCACGAGACGAATTGTCGAATTATAGGACCGTTTCTTTGGTTTCAAGTTTTTCCAAAATTTATGAAAAAATAATAACATTTCAACTCATAAAATTCTTAAATAAAATAAACTTTTTTAGTAAAACAGTTTGGATTTTTAGAAGAGCGTAATACGGAGGATGCACTTCTTTGTTTTTTTTCTTCAGTTGTGAAAGGACTAAACGAAGGACGAAAAGTCAGTGGCCTTTTTCTCGATATAACAAAGGCATTTGACATGGTGGATCACAGTAAATTATTACAAATAATGTGGAATTGTGGAATTAGAGAAGTGGCGCATAGGTGGTTTGAAAGTTACTTATCAGGTAGAAAACAATGTGTTAAAGTAGAAAAACAGATTAGTGACTGGGGTTTGTTACAATTGGGGTACCTCAAGGAACCGGGTTAGGCCCAATTTTGTTCCTCATATACATTAACAGTTTATGTGATGGAATTAATAGTAAAATAATATCTTTTGCAGATGATACTGCGTTATTTTATCACGGTACATCTTTGTTAGAAAATAAAGACTCCATGGAAGAAGATTTGCTCAAATTAAGGTTAAGGTTCTCGAAATGATTCTAAGACCTCAAAAAAAAAATTACAATAATTTCTCTCTTAATAAAATCTCTAGACTCTTTTAACTCTATTACTTATAGGTGTCTGCAATGTCTCGGTTCACGCAGTGTTTGTCAAACATATTCCCCCATACATAGAAAATTTTCTATGAAATATTTGGGTATTCTAATAGATGAAAATCTCTCCTGTCTCCACATAGACAACTTAACGAAAAAGTTAAATAAAATCACAAGAATTTTTTACTTCCTAACTAATCTATGTCCTCAAGAGATTAGTAGAAAGCTCTATTTTTCTTTGGTACAGAGTAGATTAGATTACGGATTGACTTTTTATGGAGCAGCTTTTGACACTAATTTAATTTCTATTGCCAACGTGAAAAAAAAAACTTATTCTAATAACTGCAAAAAAAGCTCAAACTGAACGTTCGCGACCAATTTTTTTTAATCTAAAAATATTTCTACTACAATATCTACATGTTTATAAAATTTTGAATTTATTTTACAAAAAGAATGATAGCAAACCAAAAGAAAATAATATATGCCGACAACAGTTGAGATCTAGGGATAACTTTTACATGCCAAAATCAAATTTTAGTACAATTAATAAATCTTACACGTACTTTTCCCCAAGAATCTTTAATAAACTACCTGTATTTATAAAAAAACTCGCTAAACATTAAATCATTTAAAAATAATTTGAAAAACTGGTTATTGACAATTTACAGCGTAAAAAGTGTTTACTGTGTTTATCAGTAATATTTGTTATTCTTACCTTGTTTAAATTTTTCAAGTTGTTATTTTTTTAGAGTAGCTTTTTATTTGTAATTACTAGTAGTCCTACAGTAGGATTTCTTGAATTATAGAATTCACTTTGGTAATCCATTATTTTTAAAATATTTTTTATTTCTGCTCAGCTGTAAATTATTAAATATTATTTTAATATTTTAGTTGTACTTCTCCATTGACTCAATTATTAAATTTTAAGTGTCATGGTAACCTTGACAAAGACAATGCCTAATAAGGTACCAAGTTCTTTTAAAACATTTAATTTAATTTTAACTTTATTAATGTATGTATCTAAATTTAATTTTTTTTTATTGTTTTTATTTTATATTTCTTAATAATAATATGTATATTAAGCGCAAAATAAGGTCACTGTTTGTATAAAAATATTATGTACTGTTTATTGTAATGGTTAAAAGAATAAAAATGATTTGATTTGAATTAAATCTGAATATTTTATTTTACAGAATTTATAATTCAAGTGTATAAAAAAGAGTGGGTGGGTCAGAACTCCCCGATGATGACACGAGGAACCTTCGAGGTATGTGTGGGACGCCGAAAGTGAAGGGGGGGTGTGAAAAGCTTCCCCTGAACCTTGTAGGTTAGGGACGAGAAGGGTAGCCCCCCAGTGGAGGGACGCATCGGCATTCCAGTAGCGGAGGTCAGTGCGTTCCGAAGAAGCTGGGAGGATCCCTATGGGACAGCCTCAGATGGTGGCTAAGAAGGGTGGATCGACTGCTGCCACGACACTCCGCGGCGACTGAGTAACGCTTGCGGGTCTGGTTGCCGTGGGGGTGTGTATATATATATAAAAAAGTGTATAAAACTAAATAGCTTAACTATTCTAGTTTAATAGTTTTTCTCTTACTTAAAAAATTGCTTTATTATTGTGTTCATATAATTAGTAACCAACGCTTATTTATTTAATGCAGATAACCAGCATTTTATAATTGATTTATAAACAATTTTTTTTCCCATTGAACTTCTCTGATTTTCCAATCTAGTACAATATTATAGTTCTCTAATGAAATTCTAAAGAAAATCTTAAGTTAAATCGGGTAGGTATTCCTTTTACAAATAGTATTATGTTTAATTTTTAAATATTGAATAATGCGAAATAATATCTGACAAGCTCATTGTCTTATTCTCTCTTTTTCATAAACGTAAAATAAACCTGTATTGTGTATATTTTGATTAACTAATTTACTACGAAATTCAACATGATAGTTTGTAGTTAAGCATGTGGTACCAGCAGTAATTGTTGCAGTTGATGGGTACGCTCAAGTGCACCTCTCTGGCAACTAAATAGTTAGAATTGCTCCTGAGATGCAATTAATTGAAGTGTGTAATAGTTTAATTTCATAGAATGTACCACTGTAATGAACATTACAACAAACCCTAGTATGCTTACATTTGCATTTATATACTTGAGTAATACGTTACGTGTTCCTGTATATGAAATAAAAAAAAAGCATAAATACGTTTGGTACGTGTAAAATGTAGCGGAAATTTCAACAATTATTCCCAATTATTACGTTTTCTTTAATACAATTTCTTTTATTCCCATTTAAACGTATAACTATGAGGCCATATTGTAGTAAGCGTCTCTAAAACTAATACAATTTGACAATATGACCATGTAGAGTTTGATTTTCTTGTAGTTGCCTTTTATACAAAATAAATAGCAAAAAATAATTTTACAAAAAAAGAAATTGAAAAAGAAAAAAAATTATGATTTCGTAATATATCACATTTGAAATGGAAAATTTGACAGTTATGAAAGTGAAAAAATATATATATTTATAATTTTTAGATAATACTTTTTGATTAAATTGTTTAAAATTAAATATAATTCTAATTGATCAATATTTTTGCATGTACGATTTTTATTTCATTTTATTAAACTTACTGACAGTAAGAAGCTTATTTATTGATTTCAGAATAAAATCCTTTCACCGATTCCTTTCTTCCTAATAAAATCCCTTTTTCAATTTAATTAAATTTATTGAGATCATGGAAAATCGTATAATAAAACTTTTAATTAAAACCTTGTACTAGTAGATTTATATCTGAATATAAATAAATGTCTCTTTAAAAGAATCAGGTATGTAAAATTTGAAGTAATGAAACTAATTAGAAATATTTATAAGCTTAATATATGCAAATTTATAAGAAGGTTAGCTAAAAACAAAAATCATATTAATAGAAAAAAAGAGTAGAGTTGTAAATTACACTCTTATAATATTTAAATGTTAGAAAATTATTTAAGTTTATACTGATTAATTTTTGATATATTTATATCTAGAGAAGTTGTATTAAAGTATTTGAAGGAAAGATTTTATACTGCTAGAAATTCAAGAAAATATAAAGGTGCATAATTTGAAACTGATATTATTATTATTTTAGATAAAAAATGATTAATTTTTATCATATTTATAGCTAAAGAAGGTGTATTAAAGGATTTTAATGAAAGATTTTATGGTGCTAGAAATTCAAGAAAATATAAAGTGCGTAATTTGATATTATTATTATTTTAAATAAAAGTGAACACAAATTTTAAAATAGAAAACCAACAAAACTTAATTCAATATGAAACAGATATGAAGATAAAGTAAATATTAAAACAGCAGAAACAGGGTATAAAAGTAAAACCTTTGGGCTGTATAAACATTAAAATTACAAAACGTAGACTTCTATTGGGAGGTACTAGCAGCATATTCAGTAACTAACCATCATGGATTATCAGACAGAAGATTAGTTTTTCTCGTATAAAACAATGATTTGGACATTTTTTAATATATTAAGAATTTAAAGTATGTGTATTTTTTTCTAAATTAGAATGCTTACGGTTAAGAGATTTGGAGATTTTGATTAGAAATTTAAAAAATGGAATATTTTAAAATTTTGTATTATAAAAGAATACTGAAAATGTGACTTGTTGATGATACAGGAAATTACGAATTTTAAGAAACCCATATTATTACTAGTAAACCAACTGTTTATAAATCTAAAAAGCTACGGTTTTAAAATTAAGTTACGGAAAGGAGTTCAAATATCGATTCTTCAGATTTACAAAAATTTTAAGCTGAAGCAGTAGAATAAGAAATGATAAATACTTTAAATTGCCGATTTCTGTGGTGTAGTAGTAGCATTTCGGCTTTTAATTCGGAGGTTCAGGGTTCGAATCACGTTAAGGCATGGCATTTTTTATAGTTAAAAAATTTCTTTTTCGATATTCCCACGTACAAACTTTGCATAAATTTTATGTTTAAACATTGTAAGCTTCTATGATGAGTTAATTCATGAGTAAAAAAACATAAATGTGGTATGTGAAGGAATGAAGGATTAAATCAGAGCAATTACATATATTACAGGAGCAAATGAGAGAGAATATATATTACACCTTAACATCAATAACATATAATATAATCTATTATATATATATATATATATATATTATTTACACATAGATCATTTGGAAATTCATGTGATACGAAAGTTGTAATCGATCATTTGGTTTTTTTTTCCAAGTATTATTCATCTAAAATCATATATTTTTGTAAATTACTACTTTTTATTTTATTTTCCTAACGTGTATGTTGCAGTTTATTCAATTAGTGAACAACAAGCAACCCCCTTCCACAGCCCAGTGGGATGAGGTTGATCTGTATATTAGATGTAATTGAGATTTTGTCTTCTACAGACTCAGGCCAACCATTTCTAAGCCATATAGTTAATTGAATCCCAACCACCAACGATACCGCTATCCACTGTATACCGGCATCCTATAAAAATAACTAATTTTTATTAGGACCTGAACCTCAAATCCGCAAAAATCAGCTGTAAAACAGCCGTTTTAAGACAAAGAATTAACCACTAGATCAGCCAAATAGCCTGGTAAATTGAATTGATTTTTTGTGGTTTTTTTTTCTTTAGCAAAAACAATGCTTATGTGATAAAGTTATATAAAAATTGCTTTATGTCTATGACTTTATTTTTTGATTCATTTTAAATAATTACTGATTATATTCCTATTAATCGGTAATTAAAATAAGTTATTCTGCTAACAGTAAATTCTACACGATTATCGACTTCTCAATATTAACATTAAATTATTTTGAACAAAAAAGCTGTTATACTGGCAGTTTTATGAAACAGTTAACCTATAGTGAATCTTATTGATTTCAATCAGTCAATTACCAAATTAAATGGAATATATTACTCAATGTAATATTTATGCGTATCATAAATTTCCTTTTAGGCTGCAAACCTTTTATTAAGTTTAGAGTAAACCGATCTTATTTAATTTCTCAATCATTTTTACGTTACAATTGCATGGAATTTTATTCTCTTTACTTTTATATTCCGTCAAAAAGATGAAAAAATAATCCTTTTTGACTAGATTTGGCTTAACTAGATTTTACTTCTTTATATAACGTGGAAAAAACAATTATACAGGAAAATATTTTTCACTATGTAGTAAATTATATACAGGTATATATAATTTTCATATGTATTTTTATTTGTATTGTATGTTATACAATGTATTTTTATTTTCATTTTATGTTGACTTTTTTTACATAAACCACTGTTTTTTTTTTTTAATTACCGGTAGTCTTTTCTTCAATTTGCATAATTTAGAAATGAATAATTATGATATTATAAACCATCATATGATTTTTTTAATTTGTTTTAATTATTTTTAAATTTTTTATCACAAAATAAAAATTATGATTCTGTTAACAAATTTATAAAATGAATTGAAAATTATTCGTATTAATGATGATGCATTATTACCGGATGAATGTTTATGTCAACGATGGAAGATATTATTGTATTGAAATTAGACAATCTATAATTTTCTTTTCTCAATTTATTCTTTTATAATTATTCTTAATTAGGAGACTAGTAACTTTAATCACGTGTCATTCATTTAATGCGTCATAGTCTATTTAACTACAACGATAATTTTTGTTCAGTTATACGATAACACGTAACAATAAATTTAGTTTTCAAACTGACATGAGAGTAGAGAATATACAGAGTCATTATACGATAGAATATAATGTTCGTAATAACACAATATAAATTTTCTCTCATGTCATCTAGTGTCACTTGTTCGATAGAAATAACATATCCCTTAACGTTTAAAATTATTCATTTGTATTCAACTTTTATGTTTTGTATCAGTCGGTAAAAGTTGATAAAGCACATTGATTGATATTTTACGTTTACAGAATTTTTTTTTATAATAATAGTTAGGCTGACCCCATTACCTTTTTTGCGTCTCGGATTACAATATTATTCCTGTAGAACGGAAAAAATTAAATCATATTTTATTTTTTAAATTAAAAATTACAAGTTTTTGATTGTTAATTAATTTTTAATAAATTGTTTGAAATAAAAAAAAATTATGCTGATTAATCGTAAACTGACACTTAATCGTAAATTAACATTTGGTAATTTAAACATTAACATTATTTTTAAAACAAAACTTATTGAAGCCGATGAGATAACAGTAAAATTAAAATTAAAAATATATTTTATGGAAAATACCATTTCATGAAAAATTACTTTTTATCTTAATCAAGTGTATAAAAAAAAAAATAAAGTCTAATCTAAAAAAATAAAACAATTTTAATAATTACCCTGGTAGTCTTTTCGTTGTATGATCTAAATATATTTTTCCTATATTAATATTTCTTTTGGAAACATTTATTATAAAAATTAAGTCCTCTTAATTTGAAAATCTAAAAATATAAATAATTTAATATGATGTAAAGAAATGTCTAACTAATGTAATTAGAACCTACTGGAGTAACGAATGGAGAAATTTGGTACTAAATTAAACGCCGTTAAATGTTCTCCATAAAAATGCAAGTGAAACTGTCTCGGTGAGAACAAGTGGCGGTGACTAGACTTAAAACTGGTCACATGCGAATAACAAATTCATATTTGTTAACTGGGGGAGATAGACCAATGTGTGTAGTGTTTGCAACCAAATATTTACAGCCAAGCATCTAGTGGAAGAGTGTACCATAAAATATTGAGGTATGGTTTAGTAAATAAAGTTTCTGCTGATTTGGAGAATGGAAATGAAGGAAAAATAGTCGCTTATCTGCAGCCCAGTAGACTATTAACTAGTCTGTAATCATATAAAAGCTGTATTTCAAAAAAGAAGTTGAATTCTATGGATATAGAGATTATAATATATATTATCTTATAGAGATAGAGATTTGTTACTTTTAAATATATTCATTTTGTTAAATTTTTATTTTTTTAAATATTACAGCCCTTTACACTCTATAAGTGTTCTAGTGTTCGATATGTGTGTTCGTAATGTTTGTGTTTGTGTTTAGTGTTTTTAAAGAAATTATAGAGCCCTTTACACCCTAACATATGATGCCCTATGGTGATTTAATAATTAATTTTTAAAAAAATGTGATGAGGGCTAATGAACGTACAGTCGATGCCCGTATAACACGTAAAAATAATATGATTAAATAATTAAAAATAAAATGACAGTTACAAAACAAAAAAAAAATAAATAGATAAATTTCAGAAAATTTCAAGATGTAAAGATAAATTTACTTAATAATACAGGACGTCAAAAAACGAGGTGGAAGCCAGGAGCGAAACGTGGCGAAGTATAGGGCCAAGGAGCCAGCCCAATTGCTGAGGATGCCTGGGACTCACGCAAGAGTGTTCTGGATTGGGGTACTTCTGATGACGCATGGAGACCCCTCGAGATGAGGGTCGCGCACGGTGGGGAGGGTCAGGTGTGCGGAATGCACACTAGATTCTCAGTAGGAATAGGTGCTAGGGCCGGTAAGGGCAACTCTTCAGAGGAGGGCTCTTTGGCACCCCAGAAACGGGCGGATCGGAGGGTCTTGAGACCGGGGAGACCGCGAGGGTAGTATTTAATCTAATACCACAGCATACGGCACTTCGCACTTCGGCTTCATTCGCTGATGATATATCTAACGGTGATCCTAGCTGTTGTGTGGGGTGCTTAAAAAAAATTTTTTTTTTAATTTACTTAATCCACCGGGTCTAGTGATTAACTTGTCGTCGTAAATCAGCTGATTTCAATTTCGAGAGTTCTAAGGTTAAAATCCAAATACACGTGGTTGCTTTTATAGAGATTTTGAAGTTAATAGTGGATACCGGTGTTCTTTAGTGGTTGGGGTGCAATTAACGACATGTCTAAGGAATGATTGGCCTGAGTCTGTACAAGACTACACATTTACCGGTTCATTTACACGCCAGGCTGCGCATAGATATCTGGCTTCGGTGCTGTGTAACTTTTTTTTTTTTTTTTTTGGTTTTCGTAGGAGGAGGAAAAAGCTCTACCAGCCACCACTCCGCCCGCACAGGTGGTAGTGTCGGGCTCTCACTGGCTAAAAAACCCCCCTCCATTCTCCTACACCCCGAGACCAGACCCGCTATTAAGCATAACTCAGTCTCAGGGGGATTCAAACGCTCGGGGGGATTGTAAGAAACAGGAACAGAACCCACTCATTCTGCAATCACACGCCTAGAGGTACGGGAGTCCCCTTGCGTCATCATCGCCATCCATCCTCATGGCGAGAACGCATGGTGACTCAGCAGGAGGCTGTCCCTCCCCCTGGCTCC
>JAAAKQ030469888.1:0-44628 GCA_010016005.3 Zanna intricata | reverse complement strand
AATCACCGTTAAGGTATATCATCAGAGGATGAAATGAATGAATTGTAGCGTGTGTGAAAAATGCCATGCCTGACCGGAGGATTCGAACCCGGGACCTCCGGGATGAAAGGCCGGGACGCTACCACTGGCGCCACGGAGGCAGGCAATTATTTATATTGTTTAGAGTAAATTGTATTTATAAATAATGAAGATATTTGTAATAGAAGCAAATCGATGTTCCCAGTATTTTCTAGAAAAACAGCTAATAGTATATAAACGGGTTGAGAGACCCGTGCATTGGTTTTTTCGTGGTTGAGTCGTGCGACCTGTTACGAAAGGTGCGCAGCCTTGTAGTCTGCGCGTAGTTTAAATTTGTTTCATGTAGATTTTGTTAAGTTTGCAAATGTTTGTTTGTTTTATTGTGTTAAATAAATAATAGAAGGGTTGATATCGTGGTGGTTATTTATACGAATCATGTTCTCATTATAATTGGCGACCGTGATTGTATTGTTATAATAATTGTGGGGAAGTCGATATCGTACTAAATACGAATCATTCGCCCACGTCAAATGTGACTACTATCCGCAGCGAGTTGCGGGCAATCTCGGGACCTTCTTTATTCCCCTGTCACTCTTTGTGCCTCTTGGCTGCTTCTGGACTGGTCGAGAAACCACAGATTACGACCCTCCTTCTGAAAAGAACGCGAGTAGGACTAGAACTAAAAACGCAACCTTACTCGTCACAGGGACTTACTACTGGGAGTCGTTGCCACCTTTCAATCAACTTTGAGGTGGGCACACACACAAAGCTTTGTCCTTCATTCTCTGCAAAAAGATATAATGAGATGAGTCTATATTCGCACAACTGTTGCCACAACTTGAAAATCACCACCTTTGGAGCTGTAGTCGGTACACACTCAAACTACAGTCCTAAACGCCGATAACAAATAGAAAGCAACAAGCACTCTGGGCGCATGAAAAGAGACCAGAGGGTTTCTCAGAGCTAATGCAAAAACGGCCCTTTTCAGGGCTACCAATCCAGAAACCTCAAAAGCGCTTCTGAGGGCTGTCACAAGGTTTTAAACTACAAAGAGCCATTGAAGCCATTCGGCGACGACAGCCCTTCTCAAGGCTACTACAAAGTTTTAAACTACAACAAGATGTCGAAGCCTTTTGGCAAGAAAACAGTCCTTTTCCGGGCTACCACAAGGTTTTAAAGTCCCACATACTGTCAGAGCCATTCAGCAACAATATATATATATATATATATGTTATGTTATATATATATATATGTTTTCACATATGTAACCAATAATTTGATTTAAAGTTTACTCATTTGCTCTAAGAGAGGTGGTCTCTTTCTAATAAACATTTTAAAGGCTAAGTAGTGGCAACAGCTGTCATATGTTATATCACTACAGTGAATATGCATAGATTACATCATCTTCATTAATATAGTACTTTCATCGTCTGGTTGACGACTAAGAACCACTGAAATCTGTCATTTACATCTCAAAAATTTATAAAATCTAGGGAATAAAGGTAAAAATGAGAAAGTAGAAATAAAAAATTAAGAAGTATTGAATCTTATAGATCAGAACATTATAAAAGTCATGAAGAAGTGAATATCTCACTGACTTTTGACGCAGTAAATGTAAGTGCTCGTGGGAATTTCTTACTTTTTATATATTTGTATTTTATATATTTGTAAATAAACCATATATATATGTATGTATTCATCAGTAAAAGTTAAAATTGGGTTACATTTTCATGTTTTAATTTAAATTCACAGATGTTACAGTAAAGGAAAATGTGTTTTAATATTACTATTTGGCAACTTGAATACTGAAATCTTATATCTACTAGTAATTAAGAAAAAATTAGCTAAGAAACTTACATTAGTTTCTTACCTATACAGTCTATAAAAGGAACAGTCTTCTTGGAACAGTTGCACACTGTTCCAAGAATATGGTTTTAATAACACAGAAAAGTGTTTGTGACATTTTTAGATTAAAAATAGAGATACTTTAACAAAAATTAAACATCCTGATTACCTGTGGAACAGTTTTTGTTTTTAATCCATAATTATAGCTTATCCAATAAATAATGTGGGGTATAAAACTTTTTCTGTCTGACCACATTGTAGGCCAATGATTTCATTCAAACCATATATATTTACTCAAGTGTTAGTTAATAGGTGTTAGTTAATGGTTACTTAAGTAACCATATATGTTAGTTTTGTATAAATACTTGTATAATATTCTTGATATTAATTGAAGTTAAATTTCCACTTACAGTACTATTCTGAACAAGTTACTAACCAGAAGTCCTTAAAATTTGCTTGTTTTGCCAGAATTGGATATTGTTTTGACAAACAGTGCTAGGGCTACACATTTCTTTTGTAAGCCGATCTAGCTGGTGTTAATGCTTTTATTACTTTTACTTCCTGCATGTGCATGCATTTGTTTACACCGTGTGCTAGTTTCTTTCTAATTATGTAAATCCATTTAAGTTTTACTATAAATCTACTAAAGCTTAGCAGAAGCAACTTGTGTAAACACACGTTTGGAAATTATGTTTGACTAGGTTTAGGTTTAGGGAGGTTTTTAATGTTAGTTCCCCATGCAATAGAGATGGTGGATAGGAATTTATTCATTACATTGACTACCCAGTATCTTTTCGGTCTTCAAATTCGAAGTCAGATGACCTTTCCTGAAAGTAACTGTAATATGTGGTAAAACCAGGACTTTTTTAACATTTTTCAGTGACAGCAGAAGAGGTTACACAGTTATTTGATTTGAGGTAAGTCTTTTCTTTTTAAAATATTTGAATAAAACAAAGATTTTTTTTTTACCTCCGGAACCACCGTTAGGTTATTTCTTCAGAGGATGAAATGAACGAATTGTAGCGTGTGTGAAAAATGCCATGCCTGACCGGGATTTGAACCCGGATGAAAAGCCGAGACGCTACCACTCGGCTACGGAGGCCAGCAAAACAAAGATTTGATAGCAGGTCAAATACATTACCTGACTGATGAAATTAAATAAAGAAATATATTTATAGAAATTAATTAAAAGATTTAAAAAAAAAAAAAATTGGTTATTGGAAAATATGAAAATTAAATAAGTATTTAATTAAGTTATTACCTGTTTTTTTATGTTTGTGAGTACAGCATCAGAAATGATGTGCGACACATTTGTAAAATTAATGTTATATTTTGTGTAAACATTAGAAGCAATAAGATCCTGATTAAATGTAACAGATCCACTAATCCTTTGAATACGATTTTTAACCACTGCATCATCAAATAATGTTTGAATAGCTCCTTTGTTTTTCTCGTTCTTGTTGTTCCAGTGTATGTTTTCTGTTGCATCAATGGATTGCCATATATTAGACTTATCAAATAAAATTGGATAAATTTGCTGGAAGAAAAGTTATTCTAAATCAGTCTATACAGCATTTTAATTAACCTTTTGCAACCCTTTGCAAAATAATAAAGTTTTTAAAATTTTATTTGCTACTGATCACTACAAAATCTAATTCATCAAAATTTTCATTTCATTACAAAATTCTGTACTTATTAATCTCTGAATAAAGATCTTAATTCAAGAAAAAAACAAATTCTTTAAACCACTAATCAGTAATTACCCTTGATGAAAAAAAGTGTTTCAATTCTTTGTGTTCACAAAGAAAGGCTAAGTTATTAGCACCCATAAAAACAGTTCAGCATTTCAGTTCAGATAACTATTTTTTTCTTTAAAGTAATAATTTTTATTAAATATTAAAACTGAAGTGGTAAGAAAGGAGTTATCTAAACTAAAATGTAGTTTTCTTGATGTTGATACTGGCACTATTTTGTTTTTGTACTTTTTGTTTTTAATTTTCAATGTAGGGATATGGTGAACACATCTTCCCATGGTTATGCAATGTCAAGCAGCCTATGTCAAGTCTCTTTTGTTCTCTTATGCATCCTAAACTTTTTTCCTGCACGCTGTTGTCTAAACTAGTTTTGTTCCTCTTTCTGAAGCTCTCATCAGCTTCCTCTCTTGGCTTACCCTTTTACATTATTACAACTTATAACTTTAACATTATTAAAAGACTTGAGGGCTAGGGGATTAAGCTTTCTTGATATCTTTCTTTCTACTGGCAGTAGCCATGAGATGGCCTTTGAGTCAGTGCCTTTACTATATCTGAAATTTGTATTTAATGCAATTTCATAATAGAAGTAGAACAAGACTAGTGCATCATCTGCAAGTGATGAATAATACCCAGTTGACCATGTAAGCAGACATCCAGAAGAATGAGAGTTGAAGAGGAGAGGAAAAATAAGGAAGTACTAGAGTCTGCTACAATAATTGTAATATCATTTAAAGGCAGGGTTGAGAGCGTAATGGAAAAAAATTAAATTTTTAAGGACTGAGTGAAAGGAGAAAAATAACTAAGAAATGGGTGTACATTATATTAAAGTGAAGATAAACAGACAAAAATTGAGTAAGAATAGCCATGAGTGATAAAATAAAAAACCATGTGAAAGAACTAGTGTGTGAGTGTACTGAGTAAGAATGAATTGAAAGTATGTAAAGAAAAATATTTTTTGTGCACTCTCCTCAAACATGAAACTTAAAAGGCAGTACAGAGAAGTTTTTAAATGCTACAGGAAAATAAATTAAGGAAAGCAATATAATAACAATCAGAGACTTAAATATGCAGTAATGTAGTAAAATATTAAAAGTAGGAGGAATTATTGCTTGGCAATTTATGCAGTCTATTGCATAAATATTCCTAGATGATCAAATATCATTATTTTTCTATTAATATGTCTTTACCTTCGGTAGGTAACAGCCGTGATGAACATTTTGAGCAGTAATATTACCATTGATAAATAATTTTTCAAAATGCAATTCTGAAGAATTAATAAATATGATCTCACTACTCATATTTACCAAGGAAAGCATATCAATTGCATTTAGATTATTAGTTTCCAATGAATCTGCAAAAATAAATTTCTACTTAATTCTGAATAATAGTGATAATAATAAATACAAAAAAAAAAAGTTAACTAATTTGTTCCATACCACTTAACAGTCTCAGGAAAAAGAAACTATTTGAAAGTAAATCCATATAAAAAATAATTTTATATATATTTTATAATAGATTTTATAAATCTATATATAAAAAAAAATGTTTGTACATCACTGAATTAAAATAATCCTACAAGTAGTTTCCATCATATACAAACATACATACATTACAAATAAAATCAAAAAAATATTATATATAAATACAAAGGAAAGTAATAACAAATAAAGAAGTTTTTCTATATATCTGTTTTGTATAAATTTGATAATTTCATTTATTTAATTACGTAAATAAAAGTAAAACAAAAGTCATTAAAAAACGTCTTTCATCTTTGTCCTATCAGACAAAAGACAAGGACAAGGAGAACTTTTTATATTAATAACCAATATCTGTTATAAATCAGTTTGAATGATTCAGTTTTAACTGGCAAGAATTCATAACATTTAAGCAGCATTTCTAATACTTTTAAGGCTATCCTAATTTCTTTTTATTTGCAGATGCACACATTCATATTCCCATCTTTAAATATTAAAAAACTTAATCAAATAAATAAATAAATATTTTATATATAAATAAAATGAAATTCAATCTTACCAACAATTTATTTGCGTTCTCTTTTCTAGGACTTTTGGTCATTCGACCATCCTCAGGAAAAATTATTCTTCAATTTGAGATCATTAAAATTAAGAAATATAAAATGTGAAAATTACAAATATTAAAAATATATATAAAAAACTTCATTTGCAAAGCCAAAATGTTCAAGAAAGAACATCTGAAATGTTTTAAAACAATCAAAGGTACATGATCAATTGCATGACTAGTTGTAGATGGTTATTATTGTCCAAGCAATATGTTCCTCGAAGAATAGTGCCTGAGAGATTCCAAGATATGGGTAATAACTGGACATCAAAACATGGGGTCTATAATGAACATCAAAATATATATTCATCAAAATTTTCAAGGATAAAAATGATAACAAGGAAAAAACGACAAAAAATTAAACTGATACCAGGGGAAAACATTTAAACAGGAGTACCAATAAAAGAATAACAATGATTAATTTCAATGGCTACACTACCCCTGACTACCTTTGAGACAGTCCTGGGATACTGGATATATAGTTTAGAAAAAACTATATTAATGTAAGGACTGAAGATAAATGTACTATATATGTTTTACAGTTTAGTTTTTTCTTTTTGGTAAATGTTTATACTATATAAACACCAGTATTATTATTGTTTTTAAATGTGCTAACTGCCTGAATAAGACAGGAATGCTTAAGATTAAACATTATTATCAAAAATAGTTTATTTTACCTATTGAAACATTAGTTAGGTTATATTTTGCCATAATAACTTGTGATTCCCTTTTTGAAAGATAATTAGTAAACATATCTTGAATAGGGACAAAATTTATTTCCTCAGTTTTTAAATTGTTCTTGATAATAAGTGTAGACTGAAATACTTTCTTTCCTTTAACAATATTTGATTTGGATCCGTTTACAACCTGCAACAAATTATAGGGTAAAAAGAACTTCAACAATAAAGCTACACATGTTTTTTTTCTGTTCTATGGAAGATAAATATTTAGGCATTATGATTTGTATTTATCCAAATATTAATTTTGTGAAATTATATCATTTAGACAGACTAATAGTTCACAAAGGATATGAATTTTAAACAGTTACTTTAATTACAAAGAACTCCATTTATCTAAAGTAAGGATGATATAGTAAGATGAATCCGCTACATAAACATTCCAGAACATTAAAAAATTTCCAGGGGCAATTTTGTCCTCAGGGACGAGTTTGTAGTGAGTAATTTTTTTGCTGTAAAAAAATACTTTGGGTGTCAGAAACACACATAAGTATTGTCTTTATCTTAACTGTTAGAAGCAAAATTTTCTTATCTTTAGATGATTTTGGTAACTTCTACTCAGCACTTAAGACTTTAATTATAAGGTTGTATGAAAACACCAAGTTTCATTCTTCTACAACCTAATTAATATTTTTAAATTTTTATGAGTATCTGAAGTTTGTCCTTGCATACTCTTAGACATCTTTCATCATCTGACAAAGAAGGCAGCACAAACTAGGAAGTAAGCTTCTTCTTGACAAACTCATCCACTAAATTTTGCTGAACTGTTACTTTGGTAATATTAAAATCATTTTCACAGTAGCACAAGAGCCTTCTTGAATCCATTTCTTATTTTGCCAATAAATTCCTATTTACAAGCAGGATCTGCACTTTCATGCCTATTTTCTGTTACGAGGATTTCCTTACTACTTTTGAATTGTGTGAACTACTTGAATATTTCAACTCTGTGTAAAAATGTATCTCATACATTTAGTATATCAACTGCACAGTCTCAGATATACTTTATTTAAAGTATATTGGTATTTGCTGTTTGATACATTTAAATTCAGTAATAATCTTCAGTGATATGTCTAACTGAAATTAGTCAATCTGATTACAAATTATGATCCTAACAATGAAGTAAATATTATTATTATTAACATTTCTATCATGTATGGTCAAAATAAAACTATAACACATTCGGATCAACCTTATCATCCTGAAAAACAGACTTGTCATAGAATATTAAATTCCCAAAAGAATACAACATTTCTAAAGAAATTTTGTCAAAATTATCAAATGTGCAGAGGCCTCTTGATATTAAACATATTGCACATACATCTATCGCCTGTGTTTATCCATAGGTCAACCTTTTTTTGTTTTTTCTCCATCCTCCTGATGGTCTCCACTTCTGAATATGTATATGAAGTCTTGAAGGTGGAATATTTATCCATTTCTGACACCATCTTCAACCATCAATGGTGGTAGAAAGGATGTTTTGTGGCCGGTATTGAATATATCAGCTCAGATGGAGGGTAGAGTATTGCTATTCAAAACTAGACTGGATGGTGTCTACACTGAAAGTTTTAGGGCAGCTGAAATGAATGCTCTCTCTCTTTCTCTCTCTCTCTCTCTCTTGTAGCCCTCTGTACTTTCAGAGGCTCTATAGCTGCATGTTCAACAGTCTTTATCTGCAATTACCATCCCATTATATTTCTGGACATTGAAAATTCAACGGAAAAGAAAAATTAATGGACTAGTACAGCAACAATATAATCTAGCTCAATCTAAAGAACCTAACAAAAATTCTACCATTTAATTTTCCTTTGGGTTTCAAAATTATTTGAAATATGTCAAAAGAATTTATTAATTTTGTATTTTGGTTACCCAGAGTGTAACATTTTCTTTTGACTTTTTAAATGATGCAATTTTTAATGGATGAAATGATTTCATTTGATCATTCATTATACTATTTGATCCTTAAAACACTTAAATTGGTCACCATACTTGTCATCAACATTAAATAATTATTTTATTCCCATCTAAACATAATATTTATTTATTTGTTAAAAAAGTTAGAAAATGCTTTCAGGATTAAGTATGGGCTGACAGAAGACAGTAATATTTACAACAAATTTATTTTGAATCTGTATTTCATAATATACAACTGTTTAATTCATTCTTAATTATTATTAGATGATACAATTGAAAGTATGAAACTATTCCTATGGTGATGGTGGTGGTCATGATCTGTGATCCATATGCTCATCATATGATGATGAGCTGCACATATGTAATGTACATAATGCTGGCTAACAAGGTTCTGAGTGTTTTCCTCAGAAAAACATCAATATGCAATTGATCATTCTACAAGGCCTGAATTTTGCGGCCACCTGCAGATCATGCATATTAGAAATGATATGGAAATGGACTTGTACCACATTTAGAGCTGACAATGTGGTAGCCAGAGTCGATGCTATTGCAGGTATAACAGAGATCCTTCTGTTGTCCACATGTCCCCTGCAATGCCAAGCATGTAGTGATGATGCCCACCAGTGTCGGTGAGACCTGAAAGCTTCGGTGAGTAGAGGCCTGGAATCAGTGAAGAGATTGCTCATCCACTCTCTGTCAGGACATTTGCCAGTTTCTCCGAAGTACCGGATTGGACCACCAAGGTTAGCTGCCCTGGAATGGGGGTGTATCCTGGCAGCTAGTCTTGCTTCAGGAAGGATCATATATAATGCAGAATCTTGAACAAATCAATGTGGTAGAGGGTGCACGTAAACACCCTCATTGCTGATTCGCCAGAAGTGAAGAGGAAATGTAGTAGAGATACTGACAGAATCAGAAAAGATTTGCGGAAAGCTTTGTTTAGGAACAATGCCCCCAGACCAAGACATCTAGTGATTATGAGGGAGAATGGAAACTTCCAAAACATCAGCCCATTCTTCATAGCTCAAGATACTGCAAATTGTGCTGGTGGTCCTGTCAAAAATATTTGCAAGACTTTTAATGATTTATACATCAAAACTGTAAACGAAAGTCAAAGCGTAATGGTTCAAGATTTAAAGAAGATCAGTGAGTTCCCTGAGTCTGTTCTCTGTCTTTTATTTTTGTTTAGCCTCCGGAACTACCATAAGGTATTACTTCAGTGATGAATGAGGGTGATATGTATGAATTTGAATGAAGTGTAGCCTTATAGAAACTCAGATCGACGACTCCTGAGAAGTGTGGTTAATTGAAAGCCAACCACCAAAGAACACCAGTAACCACAATCTAGTATTCAAATCCGTATAAAAATAACTACCTTTACTAGGATTTTTAAATTAAGAACTCTCGACTTAGAAATCAGCTGATTTGCGATGACGCGTTAACCACTAGACCAACCCGTGGGCTGCCTGTGTCTGTTCAACCACATAGTACATTAACTCATCAAAAGGAGTTGTTTGCCAGATCTTCTTAATTACATCAACGAAAAAATAGTGGAGGAAATGGTGAATGAAGGAGTGATTCAATGCCACAGGTTAACCATGAGGAGAAATGTTGAGCTTCTTCCTTCAGGGTTGCATGTGTTGACCTTTATTACATTTAATCTGCCTGAAAATATATGTGCTGGCATATATCATCTAGATGTACACGCATTCATCCCGCCACTAATGTGATGTTTTAAGTGCCAATGTTTTAGACAACTGCAGTCAGATGTGAACGGCTAGAAATCCGTGTGCATGGAATGGAAACTCATGAAAGCAATCTGTGTAAAGATCCTCCAGTTTGTATTACCTGCAAAAGACACCATAACTTCCATTCAAGAAACTGCCTGGTGTACAAATTGGAAAGGGTTATACAGGAAGTTAAAATGCTGCAAAAGATAAGTTACCCTGAAGAGTGGAAAATTGTTAGCAGTAGAACATCTTGACAAATGCAAAAGCAGCTGCTTTCATCCAAATTTAACATGGAGCAGTTTCTTTTTTTCTAGTGTGACAGAGAAAATCATTCACACTAGAAATCATTCACACTAGATTTAATCTAGTCAACAAAAGGAAACAATTAAACCCATGAAGACTCATCACAGATGGACATCACTGGTACTGGGATCGAATCTTCTTACCAAAATGAAGCAGCAAAATACGCAATGATAACACCACCAATCGATGTTATGTTTAAGGACAAAGCATGTGTTCTGACAAAGCAAAAAACATCTCTCCTTCAACCAGTCATAAAGCAAAGGATGGTGTGGCAAAGGTGCAGAGAAAGTCTGAAATTAGTGCGATGGAGGTGAAAGTAACAATAGAGAGAGCACTGGATATGGACGATATACTACCAACATCTATGGAACCTTCAAAAGCCCAGAGGATATCTAAGGAGAGGATAACTATTCAGCCGCCCCAAATATACCTTTGGAGATTGAATTGAGTTTGGATTCAGTAATAGCCTTGCTGACCACACCATCTAAGTTATCATCTGATGTCAGCCACAGAACATCATTGGTATCTGAAAGGGAGGAAGATGCCATGTCCAAGGCTTCAGACACATTATCATCAGAAGTAGAAGCTGTAAGGAGAATGTAAATGCTGTAAGAAAGGATGGTCGAAAGGAAAGCCTAGGCAGTAAATAAATGCGATATGTTTAAGAATAAAGATTATTAATGATTTTATTTCTATATTTATTTGATTTTGTTATCAAGAATGAATTAACAGTCTGTTTCATTGGAAGTGTGAATGAATTAATTCTTATTTTCTTTCTATTTTTTTTTTTTAAGTGGAAATGGGCTAATGACCAAAGTAGTTGATGCCCCTAAAACCTAAACAACAAAATAAAGAAAAAAAATAGTTAATATTTTTTGGGCGGGAGAAAGGTGGAAATACATTTACGCCTGGAGTGCCCAGCTCCCACTGACGTTCTTACCAAACTGCCATTGGTACACTACCAGCTAAAACCACCCCTTTCTACCAGGGCTCGGCCCGGAATCATTTCACACATTTCTTCAGTCAGAGTCCTCCTATCCTATTCTGACAAGGCTGCTACCTAGTTTTCACTTGGCTCAGAACTATCCAGTTTGTCCTTCTTGGTCCTGAGAATACCCAAGATGAATCAGATCACACTCTCCCAGCTGCTCAGATCACAGAGCATCATCACAACATCGTTGTGGGGGCTCAGTGTTCTGAGATCCACCTCTAGTGACCATTGATCGTCGCCCCCCCAAGCACATTTGAAAAAGATGTAGTTGTCGTCATGCCATTCACCGGGGCAAGAGAGGCAGTCTGGGGACAGCGCTTTTCCTATGGTATGGATATTAGCTCGAAAGTACCCATGACTCATTAAAAATTGGGTTATGTAGTACTCTGCCTCTCCATTCCATTACTCTGTCCACAGTCTGACCAGAAGGATAAGCCTTGCGGTCCATCTCCTCTGGTCTCACAGTTCCAGGTCTCTTGCCGGGCCTGGAACATGCAAGTCTGTTCCTCTTTGGTGATGGTCTCCTGATCTTGCCTACCTCCAAGGCAAGAACCATTGCAACGCTTGGTATGATCGGATGAAATGAATAGACACATCATGTAATACTACTACCTCACTTCAAAATTGGAAACACAACCCGTTCACAGGCCGAAATTAAGACAACACTTTCTACAGAAATTTCCAGAATACACAAATGTTACGGAACGGAGATCAATGGATCAGAAGAGTCATCATAAACAACAATGGATTATCACTATTAGAGAGAGAATATATAAAAGCACAAGTAGCATAGCACCTTGATTGGCAGCAACAACCAGCTGATATTTCTGATCGGCAAGCAGCACAGCATAGTGTTCAAGCACAAGTTTTAGAGAAATTTGATCAACAGCAAGAACATCATCAAACATTATCTCCACTTATGCCTAAACCAAAGGCTTCAATAACCCAAAATGAAGTGCAGATACCCCAAAATTCTCTTACAGAAATATGAGATGAAGACTATTTTGACTCTGAGCCTGTAAATGTGTTAAAACAGTCAGTTGTACAAGCACTCAAAATGAACTTGCTGAAATGGTCAGAAATGGATCAACTCTCAGACATAAAATTTCGAAAATTCGTTACAGGAAAAAGTCATTATCTTTAGTTCGAGCAGCAAATGCTATTCTTCAGCTTTCATCCATTTGGGCATGACTCTTGGTCAAATACTTTCAATAATATAGTGTTCAGCATTGTCAGTGATACAACTTAACAATCGGACACCTATTACATCATGTAAAAACAGGAAAACTAACAAGAAACAACAACCAAAATGGCATACACGATTGGAGAGACGCATAGAAAATCTGCAAATTGGAATTTGACAACTTATACAGTATTTGCAGGGTTATCATAATAAATGACTTGTATGAGAATGAAGTCATCAATACCAGATGAACCGACAAAGGAAGACCTGGTGAATTCTCTGGATGCCCTAAAACAACAGTTATCCATCTACTCTGCAAGACTGAAATAGTAAAAGAAATTAAACCAGAGGAAAATGGATAACATTGCATTTGAGAAGAACGAGAGTCGGTTCTACAATGGATTAATACAGGGCTATGCTCAAACCAAAATGAAAGATCTTCTAAGCAAAAACGATATAGGAGCATTTTGGAGAAAAATTATGGTGTGAACTACAGTGGAAATGGGCTAATGACCATTTTCAATGGATGTCAACTGGTTAGAAGCAGAAAGGAGGAAATATAAACACATAGCAACTCAACAAGATATCCAGATCACCACACAAAATATCAGTCAAATCATCAGTAAGACTTACAATTGGAAAGCACCAGGACCTGATCACATATGTAACTACTGCCACAAACAACTGACAAGCACACATACACAACTGGCTGTGTATACTCGTATAAATTATGTATTCATTACCCACAAGAGATGCCTTCATTCCTACCATTGGATTCACATACAGCTTACCAAAATCCAGTGGTACCAGGGATCCGGCTAACTAGAGGCCAATAAGATGCTTATCCACAATGTATAAAGTCACAAATAAAATTACAGCTGTAAATTACATCAGCTATTGCTGTATCTCACAACACGTAGAGACAAACAATTTACAGAAAACAAATCTTTGCATGTGAAGAACAGCTTAGACTCTGTTACACTCAAACAAGCTGAAAAGAAACAGAGGTCTCTGTATTTGTACTACATAAATTACCAAAAAGCATTCAATGTGGTTCCTCACTCCTGGCTACTTGAGTGTCTTAATCTATACAAAATTAATTCTAGTGTTATCCAGTTTCTCTCACTCATGATGAATACATGGCGCACAAAAATCATACTTGACAATGGAGAAATACAGATTGAGATGGGAGAAATCCAAATAAGCATGGGCATATTCCAAGGTGACTTCCTCAGTGCTTTGTGGATCTGTTTGTATCTGAACCCACTATCTAATGCAATTAATAGTACCAATTATGGTTTCCAACGAAAAAGCAGAACACAGGTCCTGTACACCATCAACTACTTTTTTTACATGGATGATCTGAAACTGTATGTTTCCATAGTTTCAAAAATTAATAACACTAACAGAGAGCATAATCAATGAAGAGGCATGAAATTTGGCATCCAAAAGTGTAAAACAATCTCTATAGAAAGAGGAAAGCAGAAAGAAACACATAGCATAACACTTGTTAGCTCTCAAGTGATAGAAAGCATAGCACTTAGCGAGACATACAAATATTTAGGCATGAAACAGAACTCACAGTTTAATCACACAGCTGTAAAGAAACAAATCATCCACTTATTTTCTGGGCGAATCAGCAAGCTCCTCTACACAAACCTTAACTCAAGAAACCTCTTCAAAGCGATAAAGACTCCTGCTATTCCCATCCTAACATACTTCTTTGGTATTATTATAAGATGAACAAAAACAGACCTGGAAAATTTTCAACACGAACTACAGTTCTTATCACTAAAAATAAGAAGTACCCACAATCACTGCATACAACGAATGGCAATTGCGTAATGATATGGAGAATGTGGAATTGTTGACAATCAGAATCTTCACAGTAAGCAAGTACGTACCAATACTTCTTAGGAAAAATGCATCTCCTCCACTCTGTCATCTGACAAGTAGATGTGTGCTATACACCTCTCAACCTATCTTTACCAAATGCTTTAGATGATACTTACATAGTAGACCAGAAGAAACAAGAATGGGCAAGCAAAGAACTCCATGGCAGGTACTACCAGCTTCATCAGCCACATATTGATAAACTACTCAGCTACAGGTAGTTGCAGAGAGGCTCTTTGTTTCTTGAAACTGAGGGCATCATGGTGTCTATCCAAGACCAGGTCATTGGCACACTCAATTACAGGAAATATATCATAAAGGACAGAATCGTAGCCTCTGACCATTATAAAAAATGTAAAATTTTCCTGAGACAATAGATCACATAACCGCTAGATGCAAGCTTTTAGCTGCCACTGACTAACAGAGAGACACAACAATGTAGCCAAAATAATTCACTGAGAACTGGCCAACACTCACCAAGTAGATGTAATAGACACATCATACTACACGTATAATCCAGCCGCAGTAATAGAGAGCAACTCATACAAAATTTACTATGACAGGTCTATCCTTACAGATAGAATCGTTATCACCAATAAACCAGACATTACATTTATAAACAAGACTACTGTAATGACATACCTAATAGATATAACTGACCTCCGGTTAGATATCGGCAAAATATCTATATATTTTGCCGGTCTCCGTGGCTGAGTGGTAGCATCTCAGTCTTTCATCTGCAGGTCCCGGGTTGGAATCCCGATCAGGCATGGCATTTTTCACACACGCTACAATTCATTCATCTCATCCTCTGAAGATATACCTTAATGGTGGTTCCGGAGGTTAAAAAAAAAAAAATAGATATAACAGTGCCCAGCGACAACAACATCCAAAAGAAATATACATAGAAGATCACAAAGTACACCCCACTTGCAACAGAGATCAAGAGAGTTTGGAACCAAAATGAAATAAAAATAGTTCCCATAGTAGTATCAGTTACAGGACTTACACCCAAACCACTCAATCAGTCTTTGGAACACAAACCATATCCACGGCATAATTCAAAAATGTCTCATACTGAACACATGCAGCACTGCTAGAAAGTTTTTAAATGAATAACTGGAAAATTTGTAATCTAACTGATAAATATTGTATTGTACTTACACACACACACACCCTTAGCCTCAAAGCCCAAGGAGACTAAGGTCGTCGTCCAAAAACCAAAAACTTACAGCTCCGGCACAGCCCAGGCGCTATGCCGAAGTAGTCCGAGGTAAGTTGGTAGGCAGTCACGCTAAGAAACCCGAAGTGCTCTTACTGAGCAAGGCTGAGGGCTCTAAAACGAGTGCCAAAGAGTTGAAGCAGGAGCTTCAGGTTGCCCTTCGTGACAGCCGGAAAGGACTGCGGATACGGGAAATCAAAGAGACCAGAAAGGGTCTTGTGGTAGTCGCCGATAATAAGGAGATAGCTCGGGTCATCACCGAGTCTCCTGCTATGAAGAAGCTTGAGGTCAAGGTTGACCCCAAACGAAAGCGTAGGGCCCGAGTCATCGTGTATGACATCGACCAGAGCCTGTCAGATACGGAAGTTCTCTCTCTTTTGCGGGAGAAGAACGCGGATCTGCGTTCGAGAAAGAGCGTAGGTTAGTCTTCAAGACTGACAAACGTGATGCTTAACGGTATCACGGAGTATTCGAGGTAAGTGCTGGTCTCTTCCAGAAGTTTCTGGCAGAGGGAAGGCTGTATCTGGACTTCACGTCTTGTCGCGTCAAGCAGTACCCTGACGTCCAGCGTTGTTTTAAGTTCTGCAGGTTTGGCTTTGGCCACAGGGCCAGCGTCTGTAAACATGCGTCGGTCTGCGCGCATTGTGGCGAAGAGGGTCACAAGCGCGAGGACTGTCCGCGCAAGAAAGAGGCCCCGTTTTGTATGGCGCTGAATCCTCTGTCCTACATCCTAAAGTCGGCCAATGAAGGGTTTACAATTAGCCAACTCCTATAGCCACCTCATGTACATGGATGATATAAAACGTCTTTCTGGCACTAAAAAGGGTGTCCAACGGCTTGTTAAGCTGGTCGAAAAATTCAGTGTCGACATACGTATGAGGTTTGGCTTAGACAAATGTAGATTTAATGTCATGAGAAAAGCAGTTTGATCGCAGATGGATAATTGCAGTGTGCCGTTCATGGATCTCCCTTCGGTGTTGACGGCTATGCAGCGTGGGGAAACCTACCGGTATATTATTGGCTTCATTAAAGATGTGGGAATCAGTCACGCAAAAGAATCATTCAAAGAAATCAATACGCAAAAGAGACCCTTACATTTGGCCTCAAGACTCGTGTACTCGTATATTTGTGTACATGAAGTCAGCACTGTCGTGCTGTCATGAAATCGCAATTAAGTGGGGACAATAAAGTAAAAAGCATAAATATCTACGCTGTGCCGATGGTTGCCTACAGTTTTGGAGTTTTGAAATGGATGAGAACGGAGCTTGAGGGACTTAACCGGTTTCTTAGAAGTGAATTCACCGAGCACGGAGCGTATTACCTGCGAAGTTCTATAGCTCGCTTTCATCTGTCCAGAAGTAGAGGTGGAAGAGTTGTCGCAGATTTCGTCGAGGTTCATGCGAAACAGCTGCTGAACCTGAGTTATTTTCAAAGGCGAAGCGAGACTAGCGTGCTTCAACGGGAGGTGGTTGAGAAGATATGAAGGTCTTACTCCAGTCCGTCTAAACGACAATGACTATGCCCCTCTGAATGAAGTTACCGATGAGAGACAGAAGATAGATGCATGGCAAGCGGGTGAGCTTCATGGAACTTCCATGAAGCTCACCCGCGGAATATCGTGTTTCGTATAAACTCTCTCTATGAACTCTATAATGAAAATCAAAGTAATATTTCTGCAAATAATAATAACAATTATAATTATAATAATGAATAATTGTTAAATTAAAATGCAACAATATGATTTTTATGTGAAAATTTAAATTAAACAAAAAAAAATCATGTCAGATGGCATAAAAGGATTAAAAATAAAATAATTCTCAACAGCCACTATAATGTATGCAAATACTGTAACTTGACTCACCTTTGTCAGTGTTGAATTCAAGTTTATACCATTGATTTTTTCAGCAGTAATCTCTTTTAAGTTTATATCATTTTTAATCTTCAATTTCTTAATTACTTTTCTACCAGTAACATAAGTGCCGAAATGGGTAATTTTGGTAAAAGGTACACCATTTAATTCTGTTATATTTTTGGCTGAAAATGAAGTTCAGCTTTAAGAATAATATAAATGTGTAAAATTATATAAAACAACACAACACACTCCTTATTAACTGTAAAGATTACTTCATTTAAATATACTTACTTAGTAAAAATAAATTATAAAATTATCATTAACTCATTGGAAATACTTTTTTCCACTGTAATGAAAACTGTACTTATATGAGAAACTTTTAAAGAAACAATAATACTCTGTTGACAAATTTTTAAATAACACAGATTAAAAGTTTTAAAAAATTCCAAAATGTACCGTGCATCTCCATTTCAACATGTGCATAGATAATTTCAAAAATAATAATTTTCATTAAAACGACTTCTGAACTCTGATTTAGTTGGTAGTTTTTTATATTTAGTATTTTTAATATAGCCTACTAGCCGGACCGTCTAGCTAGAACCTGGACTCTCGGGCCTGAAGTGAGCCCAGGCGAATCCCGGAGCCAATTCAGGGGCTCCTCGGGGCCAAGGAGCCTACCCCATAGTCGCAGAGCTCGCCATACCCAATTTGCCAAGGGGCCCGGCGTCGCCATTTCAATCTACCCAGATGGCTCCACCCCCTGGACCCCGAACTGTACATTATCTTCAAGGTTGTGAGAATAATACTGATAAATAAAGGCAGAAATATAATAATGAAGATTAATCTATTTTTTCCTTACTGAATATCTTTAATTAACACTCCTTGGGGGCGAAGAAATAATGAATATTTTTAATAATTTAACCTTCAAAGAAGGCTTCGGTCAATGGCTTAAAACCTTGGGATAACACGCATGTATAGTATAAATTTGAAAGTAATCGGTCGGTTGGTACTCGCGTGATACGATAACGAACAGACAAACGTTTTATGTATATACGAGCTCTGTAAATAAAGTAGTGACACTAGTTTTTTTGGCAGCCAAAGTGGCAGCACTGTAAAGTTTCTAGTAAACATGTGGTTATATGAACAGCAGATTTATTAATATTTTTAGTCTATTGATGCCACGTGAGGCATAAACAAACTTTTTGTGAAACGAGTTTTTGTTGTGCGTTCAAAAATGTGTGATACTAATTATGAACAACGATAGCGATCAAGTTTTTTTTGTTAAACTTGGTGAGAGTGCTACTGAAACATTTTTAAAATTGAATAGGGCGCATAGAGTGATGCTCTATCACGAGCCCAAGTTTTTAGCTTTATAAAGGTTTAAAGCATTTTCAGATGGCCGGGAGCCAGTTGAGGACAATCCACGCTCTAGAAGACCGTTAACGTCAAAAAGTGACGACAATGTTGAGCGAATTGGAGACTTGGTGCGGTACGACCGGCGATTTACTGTCAGAATGATTGCAGAACAATTTAATTTGAACCATACCACAATCCATCAAATTTTGACAAACGAATAGGACATGAAAAAAATTTATGAAAAATTGATTCCAAAAAACCTTACTGTTGAACAGAAAACAAAGTGTGCCGCGATCTTCATGGGCGAATTGAAACTGATCATGATTTTCTAAAAAAAATGTTATTACTGGTGATGAATATTGGATATTTATGCACGACCCAGAAACAAAGCGCCAGAGCAAGGAGTGGCATGCTTCAAACTCACCATGTCCCAAAGAAGCAAAAGTGAGCAAAACAAAAATCAAAATCATGCTAATTTCTTTCTTCGATAGTAATGACATTGCCCACAAGGAGTTTTTGTCTAACACGCAGTCCCCACGGGAAGCCCATTAATGTCAAACAAATTTTTTTTAGATTTATTTAATATATTTTATTTAACGTAAATTTAACTCTATTATTTTTGTAATATTATTCATTCGATTGATTCGAATCATTCAGTTTAAACTTAGCTCACAGTGATAGAGACTCATATTCCATTAATTCAATTCATTAAAGTTTGTGCTTCAACCGGCAAATCTCCACTACTACATATGTACGTATAAATATTTTTTCTAAATTTTTCGAGCTGAAATCTAAAAACCTTCTCAGTTACGCCAAGAAAGATAGGAACTTTTGTTGCGATTGATCGAGTAGTTTTTTTGTTTATCCCGAACAAACAAAAACCGTCTTCCTCTTTAATATAAGTACGTTTTATTTTAATCGCCAAGATGATTTTCTCGTAAATTTTTCTCGTATTGTGAGGAACGTAAAATTTACCGTTTCGTACAATACGGAAGAATGACCAAAACAAAAGTTACTCAGATTAGAGGGGGACACCTCAAGATAATCGTGTGTTTGATCTTGATCGTTATTTCAAGGTTAACACGATTTTTTTTTTAACGGAATGACTTATTTGACCCCACAAATGAAAAAAGCAGGAAATTTTATATTGAAATATGTGGTCCCAATATGACCTTGGACCTTTTTTCAGGGTGTGTAATTTTAATCATATAGTGAGATAGTGTCATACGATTTACACATTTTGAAGGTCATACAGTATTCCTGGAATATTTTTTATATTGCAGGCCATTTATCTTGCAAACTATGGGAAAGAGCATAAAAATAACTTTACACTATCGTATAGCACTATCTCCGATAATTAGCGTATGACCTTCAAAAAAGATCCTAGTTCATACGTGTGACCACATATTTAAATTTAAAGTTTCTGCTCTTATCATTGGTGTGGTCAAAAATAGGTCATTCGATTAAAAATATTCGTGTTAACGTTGAAATAGCGATCGAGGTCAAGATCATATGAAGTGTCCCTCTCCAATCTGAGTAACTTTTGTTTAGATAATTTTTTTTTATATTGTGTGTAGTTTACGAGAAAACCCTTTGGGGCGATTAAAATGATTCACTCTGTATAATAATAGTATAGATTGCATTACTTACACTGTGTTTATAGTTAAAATGGATTTTTAATCACATCTATTTTGTTATTTTATAATTAATTGTGTATATTACTCTGATTAAGATTTCACTTGATCAAGAACTGAAAATACTGGGGGAGTTCCATTTTTTATCATGGAGTAATGCACGTATCCATTCCTGACATACATGTATTTATGTAGCGAACAGAATAATAATCTATTTATTTTTATTATGAAATTGATCTCTTACAATATTACAGTAATTACATAAAGCATGTTGACTCTTACTGCCATGAAAAAAGTTATTATTATTATTTATTAAGTGTTTAAGATAAAGTGAAATGTATTATGCATTTAAAGTCATGATTTACCTACCTCTGATATCTGGAAGCACAGAATTTTTTTGACAATGCAGATTTTTATTAGAAAAATTTGATACGGCAACGTCATTGATGTAATCCATTTTAATATTCCCTTGGATTTTTACATTACCATAAAAGGTAAGTTTTCGTTTTGTTACAAAATGTTTTTCTGCAAACGTAAAATAAAATTTTAAAACACATTAATTGCATAATTATTTTAGTAAAGTATCTTTAAAAACAAAACATATTTTTTATTACAACATGTGGGCGGGAAATCCCTTTACATTGTAATAAATCCCCTTTCTGCCAATTCTCACCACTGATATCTCTCACTGCTGCTGTAAAAGCAGCAGTAGTGGATAAGCCGTGGTGGGAATCGTCCGGTTTGTTTATTCTTGTTGGACAACCTAAGTCTTAGTCGAGTGAGGAACGATGTATGAAGTGTAAAAAAAAGGTTGAAATGTAAATAGCACATTTTCGGTGGTGTTTTATTGTGAATGTGATGTGTCTTATGACTCTTCAATCGTACGAGTGCGTTCCCTGTGAAGAGTGTTTGTCAACTTGTGTGTGGGCTGACGAACATCCACACACTGGTAAAATATGGCGAGCATTATAAATGACGTCTTGGCGAACATTATGAATGTGCGTTTCATCATCACCATCACCATCATCATTACCATCACGGCAAACGTTAATGACGTGCGAGAAGAAGGCTTTTGCAACGGGAAATGTTCTTCATGCGCCAGCAACCGGAGACCGAGCACTCGAGCTGAGACGTGTGCTGCTGTGGAGGCATCGATTCAACGACCGCCGATGAAATCAACGCGCAAACGTTCTTCGGAATTAGACGTTCCAAGATCGACAATGTGAGACCATCTGCGGAAGGAGTTGAAAGTTAAAGGTTTTCGTCCGACCACAGTTAATGAATGAGTCAACTGAAAATGATCTCGATCGACATGTTTATGCGTATAAATTACTGCTTGAACGCTTTCAGAGAGCAAACGATAAAAGGAATTTCATGTACTCAGAAGAGTTTATCGAAGCTCTCGTAACTGTATAAATATACGTACATTTCTGGACGAAAGACAATTCTCACTTTTTTAAGGAAATCGAACACCATCTGCCTAATATTATGCTTTGAGCTGGGATGACAGCTGAACACCTTGTTCCTTATTTTTTCGATAGCGCAGTTAATCAACAGGGTTATTTGAAAATGATTGACGAGTGATTGCTCCTGAATTAACGGCAAAAGGGATAGCTGACATCGTTACGTTTCAGCAAGATGCTACAGATATTTCAACAACGAGCAGCTTCAAAAGGTTGTTATTAAATCAGCATTTGAAATGATCACTCCTGAGATGCTGTTGCAGATGAACAACTGCACATGGAGGCGCATTCAGCTCTGCTTTGAACACTGTCGAACCCGCACACCATAGAAAGTAAGCTTCATCTATCCTAATAATTTCATAACTAGTCTAAAGAAACGTCCCGCCCATCCCGTACAATGAATCGCAGTATAATTTTCTTTAACCCTTTGACTCCAAACTTATTGAAGTTTTCATCATAATACACAATACAATTGTCCGAATTTAGGCATTTACAGGAGACTTTTACAAGGTTATCGCCTATCGGATTGAAATAAATCAATTATAAATTGTTAATAACTAAATGTATTTACTATTTCGATATACAATATTATTGTTAGACTTTATTATGACCGGGCCCACTGTAACATAGAGGTCAATTTTTACAGACACTAAACGGAAGCCTATGAACGAAAGTTACGTTACTTTCATGATGCAACGATGTCCAGTTGAGAATTTTGCCTTCATCCAGGGCCTCTATATTACGTACTGCTATCGTTGCGAGAAGTTACAATTTTCCCGATAAGACGACGCATTTTAATATTATAATACTTTTTCTCTAGAATAAGAAACTGATTATAAAGTAATTATACGGTAGAAATATATTTTCACAAATGTAATTATTGTTTAAAAGCAGATATTCATTTTAAAATTGTAATGAATTTTTTTTTCACAAAACTACAGAAATTACTGAAAAGTTTAAAAACAAACCGTAGACAGCATTGTTGTACAGCAATAACAAGCTAAATAGAGTAAAGTTACATAGAGTGCAGTTGTTATTTGCCGAATGATTTTTATATTTAAATTAACTTCGAAAGCTCCTAGAGCTCCCCAGTCCTCAAAGATTTTTCTGCTCGATTCTTTTTAAATTTTCCCAACTAAGAAAAATAATATAAGAAATTAAAGGACATAATAAAATTTATTCCGTAATAAAAGCGTTTCATACACAGAGATATAATAATGTGCATTAAGTGTAACATTTTATACGCTATGCAGGATTTATTTCAAAAAATTATGGAAATATTTTATTGCTGGGTCTTATTTCTAGTTAACAGTTTGAATAACATTAGTTTGTGTGTTGAAAGTATAAAATGTATATAAGTATGTATGTAACGTAATCAATTTACTTTAACTTGAAAGTACGTATTTATTGTTAAATCTATACAAATAAAAAGAAAAAAGTTTATTTGTTCAAAATCTTAAATCTCCGAAAGTTCTTCATTGATTGCTTTGAAATTTTGAAACAACGTTATATTCGAATACGCGCGTGTTTTTATATACAGATTTCTGAATTAGTTTGGACCCACTAGGTGGCGCTGGGATCGAGATATTTCGAAAAATTTTATTTATCGACCGATTTGGTTCGTATTCAGAATACGTGTTACTTCATGGAAAGAAATACCTTTGCAAAAAATGGGCGTACTAGATGGCGCCGGGGTCGAGATATCTGGAAAAAATTTATGGCCCGATTTGGCTCATATTCAGAATATATATTAGTTACGTGAAAAGAAACATTTTTGCAAAAACTATATCCACTATGTGCGCCGGTGTCAAGATATTTACGAAACAAACATACTAATACACAAAAAGACTTTCTTATTCTTTATACTCGTATATAAAAGGCAATGTTTATATGTTTGTCCGCTATAGACTAAAGTGAACTACTGGAGCGATTTAAGCGCAGGAAAGATGGGAGAAGGGGAAAAAGGGATGAATTGAAAGATTAAATTTCGTGAACTTCCATACTGTTCGGTTTTTTTTATGTTTTATCAAATTTAAATCAAGCAACGATACAGCTCGATTAATCGGACTGTATCATCACGTAATTGATAGTTTTCCGCGAAGTAATACCTTTTGAAATTGAAGCGCGTAAAGTCTGAACCGCGTTCAATAAAGCAGTTAAACAAGGGTTAAAAGATAAAATAGTCAGAACATGATGTCGGCAAATAATAATAATCACAATTCAATAACGATAGCCCGTGACAAGAGAAAAAACCTTTTAGATTTAAAACCAGAAATACCCGGATAAATAACTAGTGCAAAATTGTGACTGACTTAAAAAAAAATAATAAAACATAATGCAGCCGGTGAAGTATGTTTTTTAATACGGCTGCACCTATCGCGATAGAAATTAACTACCGTGTATCACACCAGCTTGACACTGTGCCTGTTTCAATAATTTTAGCAATCTTCACGAACCAGCTTATTAAATGCGAATTTCATCGTCTGTTTTACGCTTATTTCATACACTTTTACATTTAATGATACTGCTTCTTGAGATGCTACAAATGTAATGAAAAAATTCAAATTAGGAAGCGTAATTAAATCAAATTAGGTTACTTTATTATCTTGCCCGAAAACAAAGTAAGATCCAGAGGAACACTGATAAAATAATCTTGACAGAATTTTTGGAAACGGTAATTACAACTTATATGCTGCGATTTACAGACCGTCTAAAATTAATAAGTGAAGATAATATTTTACCAAGATTTTTCTCCGAATCGTCCGATTTAGGCGATAAGTAGTAGATGTCACCTCTTCTGAATTGGAGTTTATCATCATCATCTATATTCTTTTCTTGCAAAATTTTTCCTCGGTGATCCTGAAACATTTTTGCTGAAGGTCAAAATTTAATTGAAATAATTATTATGTGATCGTCTGACTAGAATATAACTTAGAAAACAAGAATAACGCAGCGAAAAGGCACACCGGTTCTCTTTCGATATCCATTTGCATAGGAACACCATCGAAGCAGCTGAATACCTACAACGGAATGCGTACAAAACATAAACCCGTCGATGATTAGAATTACAATCGAAAATACATAGATAACGAAATATCGAAATGTACAGTTTCAGCGATGCTGAAATTGTACACTTTTATCGGTTACATTATGATTTCTGTTTCATATGAATCATCTAGGACCGTTTAAAAATAAAAATAAAGTATACCGATACAGGCCCTGTGTTAGCTAACCTTTACTTGAAGTGCTATGAGAAAAAAAAATAGGTGGAAAACTTCAGTCGTTATGAAATTATATAATTATATTAATGATGTGTTGATTTGTCAAAATTATTTTGAAAATTTTGAAATTACGGACGAACACGCAAATTCTGCTGTAGGGTATCCGTACCGGAACGTATTTAATAATAACCGAAGTTGCAGAATCCTGTAAAAATCGATTCTCGGAATTAATACTGTAAGTTTAACTTGTCTATTTACTGTGTTTTGGTGATTCATTTAATAAGAAATTTTATTAGCGCAGTAGTCAATATGTTAATTAATTAGCTGAATGTTCAAAAAAAAAAAAAGAAAAGATATATATATATATATGTATATATATATATATATAAATATAAATGTACATACAATGGAAAAATTAATTAATAAATAATCGTATAAATTAATTAATCATTTGCGTGTTCTGTCTTTTTCATTACCTCCATTAAGCGTTTAACAGAGATCTCCATCTTAACAGATTTTTATTAAAAATTTTAGAGATTATTTCATATATACTGAAGCGAACGACATAAACTGTTCTCCTGCACTTTCAATCCGTTAGCAGATATAATAAATATATTTAAACGTAAATTATGATTTTTTGTAAAGTTTAAATTAAATGAGATATTTCCCCGATCCGATTACCTTGTTTGAATTTTACTCGCTTATTAATTATACTTTCGTTGCTGTTTCTCGTATATTTCATGCGTGAGAGATTTAAGTTTGTTATTAACGATTTCTTATGCTGTTATCATTTTCTTTAATTTAGTACTTTGTTTATTTGCCCTAACGTGTTCGGCACGAATCAATATAATTTTTTGTACTATATCCTTGTTGATTACCGAATTATTTAAATTTCTATTCACCTTACCGCGTAGAATATATTTTAGACTCCAGATATTATTTTATAGATACTTGCTTTATAGGTATATATAAAATAATATATACCTGTAAAGCAAATAAACGTCTGTTCGAAGGTTCATTTGAAGTCGTCGGTAGTATTAAAAGACTCTTAAACGTGATTTTTCTATATGTTAGAAAGCTTAAAGTGTCGATACGGTAGAGCATGTCCTCTTCGAGTGTAGGCGCTAGGATGGGATTAAAAGGCTTAACGGGCCTCGGTCGAATAGCCCCCGATACACTCGTGGACTACATGCTCAGAGGCAGGAGGCAGTGGAATGAGGTGGCAGCACTGGCCTAAGAATACTGAAAACAAAAGAGCAAGAGGCACCGTTGTGGGACACAGGATGAAAGAAAGAATGAACACAGGGTGGAATCTGCTAAGACTCGACTGGCGCTACGGGGTGAACTAGTTGTAAGATTTAACCGTATTTTGTTGTTCTACTTAATTATGTATGCTATTTATAAATTTGTATTGTACTATTATGAATTACTACGAGTTGTATCTGCCGTCTAGAGTATTTGCCATGTATCGTATTCAATATATAATTTTCTTGTGTAACTTAAATATTTATATTTTATATAGTAAGCGGGAATGGAGACAGAACGGTCTAATAACAACAAACATGCAGCAGTTAAGATCAGTATATCTTACTGATATGTCCTAATGATTTAGTCCATTTATAATGTATTATTATTATGTCTTGTACATTTAACTTGTAGTGATTATGTATATGGTACTGTCTTAATCTCCGTAACATAACTTGACGAGAAACACTAAACAAAGGAATGCAGTCGTAACAGCAACAACCCAGAAAAAGAGGACGAAAGGGTAGCCTTTTCATATTTTGTGACCTGTAGATATCATGTATTGTGAATTTAACGTGTCTTTAACCTCACATACACTACTTTTCAACATGTTTTTTCTTCTTTGTAACGCGATAGGGAGTGTCATTCTAAAAAAGGAGTAGCCGCGCAAATACTGGCTGCAACAACTACCAACAGAACGGGGAGTGATATAGATACGGTAGTAATGACACAGAATGATACTTTTGATCCTTTATGAAGTATTATTAATTGGTGGAACAAGTCAGAGAGATAGACGACAAAACTTGTGCAGATAAGTGCACATATATGGAAGGAATGCCTAAGCCATCATACAACGCCCACAAACCTGTGGGACAGACTGGTGAAAAATCAGAAAAAGTAGTATGTAGTTATAATTTTTTTTTCGTGTCTTGTTATTTGATTGTCTTAATGCAGCTCTCCAAGATTCCCTATCTAGTGTCAGTCGTTTCATTTCGTTATACCTCCTACATCCTTAATTTGTTTTACATATTCCAACCGTTGCCTGCCTGCACAATTTTTCCCATCTACCTGGCCCTCCAATATCAAAGTAACTATTCCAGGATGCCTTAATATGTGGCCTACATTATCGGCCAGACCTCAGTCAGGGTGTCATCGATGCAAATCTCTCGATAGACCTTTACATCAACGATTTTTCGCTCGGTCTTTGCCTTCGCTGCAAGCTTCTTTCGGATATCTTCTTTTTATGTTCTTCTCGTTGCCCTCAGAACTAACTAACCGAGTTCGCGGAAGCGGGAACCCTGCGCCTAGTCCTCTATTTTAATTTAACTAGCTAAGAGTGACTGTGAATGTCGTAACTCTGTTACGAGTCTAAATTCAACTCGTAACACGCAAAATTTGTTGTTCGCAACTAAGATAAATTAGACAAACTTTGCCCTTAATTTAATAGTACACGATGAATAACCGATCGACTTTGACTTTAACTTTGAGTGGACCTTTGGTCTGGTCCGCCGAAAGTGAAGACAGACCTATAGCCTCCCATTGTAGCTTCTGTAAAGATTAACAACTATCAATAGAAATAAAAAGTTTACGTTTTAACTTCATACGATACCACACACCTGTACAGAATCGATTAACGATAATGCAGTAGCCGATCGATTTAATTTTGTTATATCGAAACGCTTTGGATTTCCATCTGAATTTTTTGATTCTACATCACCTATAATCGTAACACTTTTAAAAGACAACGATCGATTTATTTTTCTTACACCATCAGCATCAAAAAGGTCATCTATATTAACACCATTGATCATTTTTAAATTCTTCATATTACCATCGACATACAGTTTATTGTAAGATTTTACTGCGTTTCGAAAAATCTGAAACCCGTAAAATACATATACAAATTAAAATACAAATACAAATTATTTTCACACAGTTTTAAAGATATATAAGAAAAAATGTTATAAAACAAATTTTTTCAAAGTAACGATCAAATTTTATGATTTTCATCGACTATTAAATTCATAGACTAATAAAAATCTTGTTTTTTTTTTAAAGAAAAACTCTCTCTGCCTATCTCCGCGGCGGGGTGGTAGCATCTAGGCCTTTCATCCGGAGGACCTGGGTTTGAATCCCGGTCAGGCAAGACATTTTTCATACGCTACAAATTTCCATCCTCATATTTCCGGGTACAAGCTTCTTTGTAAGCTTTGCGAAAAATTAATTCATCGATTAAAAAACTCTACGGTGAAATGTTTTAAGCGAAATCGTGTTTTTGAACTTTCTTGTATCATCCCTATCGGGTAAAACAACGAAAATCGGTTTGGAATATTTATTTGTATTTGGCATCGTCCCTTAATTTTATTTTCAGTTTTTTTTTTTAAATTTGTCGTAAGTGTGTTTTTCGATCGCATTTTTCTCTTCGACTGAAGATAGTTTACATACGCGGCCTACAATTTTCCGTAAGTCGCATGTAAAGAGAATTTGGAGCGAGTTTATAATAGCCCGATTTTTATTTTGTTTAATCCTTTTAAATTGTAAGAAACTGCAGACTTTTATTTCACAAATAAAAGATAAATATTAGAAATTAAACATCACGACTTTCGAAAAATAAACATTGCTTTTATTTTTTCGGCTCGGTTCCATCGTGATTTTCTATTATTCTAGGAAATACTCCGTTTGAAGTTTGAAAATCGGAAAATCGGTTGAGAAGAAATAACATTTGGTGAGTAAACGTGAATCATTCAGTTCAAACCCCGCTCATCTAAACGGGTTCTGCCGGTGTAACAAACATATACACCGGCAGAACCCGTAAATACATTTCACTCCTTTTTGAGCAGTTATGTAAAAAGACAGAGTTGCACAAAATCCCGGTCCTGAATCTTTTCCATCCGGCTTAATCGTCATCAGGTTTTATTAACGATTGTGTGAATACATTTGTGAACGTTCGACTGCATAATCAACAGCCCAAATTCTTTTTTTAATAATAACGAATCCCCGATACATTAAACGATACCCACTTCTGATAGGTTACCGGTAGAAAAGAGTAGGGTTTTGACGGTCTAACAACTGTATCATAATGACCTTCGTTACGATACAGGTTCCAGCCGCAAAATTCAGGTATAGAGTTACAATACAGCTGTAGAAAAAATTATTAAAACAACAATTTAACAATTTTTAATTAATGAATAATTTAGCTCGTGTAGCGATTTACGTGTCACACGGATGCTCCTATCTACTTAAATCGCACACATTACGTATCTTTTGTATAGCGGTAAAAGAAAACATTAATAAGTATATATATACATAATACTGCAATAAAAATTTTATAAAGAGAAAAATCGGACTGCAATTATATGAAATAACGGGTTATCAGCCGCTCTAAACCCGCATATAACGAAAGGGGAAGTTATACGATTTTTATTTCAAGATTATTAGTTTTAAATCAGAACTATACATTTAACTGAAAGTAATAGGTAAAACTTAGGAACTAGAAAAACCGTCTGTCTCGATATCGAAGTAGAACTTATAGGCCTTTAAACTTCGACCGAGAGACTCGTTCTCGGTATTAAAATGTAAAGTTCTGTGAAAAAAAGTTTTCGCTCAAAAAATGTAAAAAAGAGATTTAGAAAACCATATTACACGCATTTTTAAGTCGAAATTAGCTATTATAATCGTTTGACAAACTGTGACTGCACTTTTCCAGCGACTGTAACTTATTCCCGTAAACTGTAAATCAATAATTTGCCTCTGTAATTAAAGGTAGATCAACTCCCCATCGGTTTTCAGTCTCCGATTAATTTTGTTCGAATATATTTCTTTAATGAAAAATTGTCGTTTAATATCTTTGCTCGATTAAAGCGTTTTAACAGGCGTAAACATTTTACACAACGATAAACATCAAAACAATGTCACATTCACGTGTATCGTTTTTAAAATCGTTTTAAATAATTGTGTCTGTATAATTTACCTTTTAAATTGAATACGAAGGTAGAAACTTATCGGTAATTAAGGAAAAGTAATACTAGTTCCCTAATTTTACGCCGGTTTTAGGAATTCTATTTACTGCCCGATTTAGCCAAAATTTTTCATTTGCATTAAAACAAATTGTAAAAATATCAGCCTTTTTGTTCTGTTTTATATTAAAAAAAAAAAAAAAACAAAGTAACAGTTCAGAAGATTTTTTTTTGAATCGCTAAGATTTACGAGCTGAGGATTTAATATTTAAATGTCTGTTGTAAGTCTTTAATAAGTATTCTGGAGTTGCAAGGTTATTTATGGGTAGTTAGAAAATAAACTACTTTTGAACCGGACTTCATTATTTATACCTCCTTGTAAATACTCTAATACGATGAAAAATTTTTAATTTGTGAACAGTATTTACAAGCGATGGAGTAATGATATTCATCGTTTTAAATCACACGTTCTCAGTCGCTTGCGATTATTTTATTTAGCGTTTAAAACGTACAGAATTTGTTTTTTCAAAACTGTTATACCAAAAGTATTTTAAAACTGTACTCGTCTGTAATTTTTTTTTTACTCGCGCGGAATGACCAATTACATTACTGATAAGTCCTCGCAAAATAGTAGTACGCACGCACCGATAATATTTTTCTAGGAAAAACAAGCTTTTTTGACCAGGTAAGTAAGTTTCATTTTCGGTCGGTATCGGGTATAGTACTCTTAATTCTAAAAGCTTAGTTAAGTGAAATTAAACTAACAAACCTGACTTTTACTGGATATCCAGTATAATTTTTCCAAAGTTGTGATCGGTACGATTTCATTGCCGGCAAACAAACTGCCGTTATCGAAAATCACTTCGTAAGCCTAAAATAAGAAACACAAAAAAACATAGGATAAAGATAAGTCGATAACAGATCGGTAGCAATGAAGCTAAAACGTTAAAATAAGTAAGTTTAAAGAAACTAAAATAGGATTCGCTTTCTAAAATTATGTCGGATCGTGTTCTCACCTTTTACTTACTTTTAATTAAATTTATAAAGAGTCATTCGTTATATTTGTTTAAAAAAAATAACGTACAATTATTAAGAATAATTTAATATTAAGTAAAAATTTAATTGTTACGCGTTAATTTGCCGGCTGCGGAAATAACAACAAAACTAACGACAACCAGACCGGCTAGGAGTTATGTTGTAATATTTAACTTACGACTTATAACACACACGATTATAATACTTACAATGACTATCACAAAATAAAAAATATATTAACAGTGTCATACCATAATATATGCGTATGAGAAACGATTCGTCCCGTAATTAATTAAATATGAAATTACTCGAATATATATTCACTAAAGTCTTATACTAAACAGATTAATTGTTATTATTCTTCGATAAAATGATTGTTACTGACTTAATAAGATAGTTCGATGTTGAGAAAACGATACACGTTCGGTTTGATATATTACACTTTGTAATTATGATAATTATTATGGTTTAGTTTTTCTGCTCCCTGCTTCTACGAAGAGAGGTTTGGGTACGTTGAATTTGATTTCTACATCATACGCCGGTGCGTTTGCATCTGCCAGTGAATGGGCGATCGACTTGCTCAATATAATATTTAATGCAAACTTAATACTATATCGGGTAAACCGGGTTTCAGGAATCTGAAAGCAAAAACATTGTCCGAAGTGTATCTTGTCTCGGTCCGCTGTTACCGATAATATCAGCAAACACAGCTTTGGAACCTCGTAAAGTGCAACGAAAGTATTTCTTCAAAGAAAAGTAAAAAACGGTCGCTTTTATTAAAGTAGCTTCTAGGATTATGAAACGTTGAAGTACAGGAAGCGATCGTCAAATAGATACTTTTTTACGACGAGAAAAGTTTTATGAAATTCTATTTTAGTCGATTTACACTTGACACTTACTCTTCTGCTTACGGTTTTTATATTATATTTGTTTAAACTTCTTAATTCCCTTGTAGTATTAGGAAGAAAAATCGGAAAGAAAGCCCTTTCCGATTTTTCGCTACCATTTAGTTTCAGTCAGATAAATAATTGTAAAATAAAATAAAGAATAAACTACTAATAACGAAATTTATCAATTTTTAATTCTGTATTTTTTAAATGCGTTTGTCATATTTAAAATTAAAAAAAAAAAAAAAAAATGATAGTTGTTCGTTGCGAGTGAAAATGACATCGTAAAAACTTTCAGTGGACTTTAAACATTTCAATTATAAAAAAAGAAATGTAATTATTACTTTAAAACAGTAATTAAGTTTAATAAAAAATAAAAAAAAAGTGATAAATTAATTACCTGAACGCAGCCTTCAGTTTGCAATTTATCTAGGTAAATATCGTCTGGATTACTCCATCCGCTTTCAACGATTTTGTTTTTTACTTCCAAATTTTCATTACCTATAGAAAAATTTCAGTTTACAACTTCAGTTAAGATCGTTTTAGATTTATAAAAGTATTAACTGTAATAATATTTATTTCATAAAATGAAAATCTCTTATGCGGTTAAATCAAAAAATAATATAAACCGAATGTCGGAACAAGAACGGATTATCGAATCGACAGAACCCCTTAGCAAATCTTATTACATATTAAACAGACTTCTCCGAACTGAGAGATTGCACACGGTTAAAACGATCGTGATTTAATAAGCGAACTAGAAATAAAAATATTGGAAATTAATAATAATAATGAATCCGGGTTCTGGAGACGTAAACTCTACCCGCTACAAATAAACGGTTCTAAAATTCCTGTTGCGTCTCAGGATTGAACTTTGTAAATTGATGGTAAAGTTCCAGCGGTCAATTCCACTTTTTAACATTATTATGATTTAATTCCTGTAAATCGGTAAAGTTAAAAAATGCCGGCTGTGATTTTACTAAATTCCGTTGACTTTCTTCAGTACTAACTTAATATTCTGCGATGTTTAAAATTAAAATAAAAGGAAACAGGTCTTATCTAACCCTAAATATTGTACACAAACAAGACAACATAAGCGATGTGCAACAGAATGTTTTTACTACGTGTCGTAGTCAACGTATGTACGTTATTATTAAATGTAATTTTAATGTAATATTTTTAATGGATAAGCTGCAGTAACAAGCCGTAACGCGTCGAAATATTAAAACTTGAAGCGCTCGTTCCAATTAAAGTCGGAAAATTAATTTTAGGGATTTAAATCCATTTGTGATATGTGCTATTGCGACAATCATTACAAGCCCTTACGACTATGCAGACAATTGCTGTTTTAAAAAGATTGATTTATAATTAAATTCAACGATTTTTCTACTGCAAAAACAATATTACTCGATTAAAGAGTTCTAAACTATTACCGATTAAATAAACTGAATTTTTCTGCATCCTTGTTAACATGTACTATATGTACCAGATATTTTTTAGTTATAACGCCTTCAAAAAAAGGTTCCACCGACAAAACAGAAGTTACAGTTTGTTTAATAAAGTTATTTTACATGCTGTAAATATCAGTGGAATTTTAATTACAAACTCTCATTACAGCTTCTTTAAAATCTCTTTCTCGTTCACTGCCACCCGGTCAAATTCTACGTTTTTTTTTCTATACTGCAAATATACTATTAACATAATTATTACCCGTGGCAAATTTTTTTTCTTTTTACATACTTCATTTAGTATCCGTGAAATTTACCGGTTTTATTTCAACCGGAAAAAGTTGGGTCACACAATTCTTTAATTCTAATAAATTACCGCATGTTTTACTCTTACTCGGCTCAAAGATAATTTCATTTTCATAAGCTTTCTTTTTTTGCTATCAAAAAAAATTCAAAAATTTTTCTTCATCAAAAATTTGCTTCTCACTAAAGGGTTTTTTCAAAAACAAGTAACTTCCTTAACGAGTCGGTGCGGTGAATTCCAAATATATGAAGCATCGCATTTGTTTTATACGCTTTAGTTTGTTATTTTACTTTTAATATGCTTTAGCATACGTCATTATTTATGTTCCCACACTGCCTTGAAGTTATTTTTTTGACAAATACTGCATTTCTAAATTTAAAGAACGTTTCAAGAAATGGAGGGTGAACGTAAATTATCCAGCGCATTTTAGAAGTTAATAAAAAACGAAATAAGGCGATGTAGCGCTCCAGACATTCTTCTTAATACGTGGTGCGAAATCGAGTATCGTCTATTTATGCGTCACAAAAGGTGTTCGTGTGGAACTTGTTTGAAGTCGATAAGTGTTGTAAACAAAAACGTTTAAACCGCCCTGTTCAACAACAAAACATGCATGTACAGCTTGTTTGTTCGACGGCGGTGGATAGAGATCGGATGCGCAGTAACATCGCAGCAATATTTTGCGGTTGGGGTAAACAACTTGTCAGTTGAGATCAAAACATAGTATTTACGAACTTTCCTGAAAACATTGTAAACATTTTTTATAACCGATAACTGGATTTAATACTTACATAATTGACCTTTGTCATTTGTTAATAACTTTAATAATAGTGTTAGTGTCGTTAAAGAAAACCTATTTTTTAGTTAACTTTATTTGAATTCTTCGTAGATTTCATTTTTTGTAGTTTAACATAAACCCATTATGTCGGCAAAAACCGGTAAAATCGGGGGAAATAGGATTATCAAATGTCAGATTCGAGCAGTTATTCTCAATATTTATAACTTTATGAAGAAAGAAGGAGAAGCAAAAAATTTAAAACAAATGCCGACTCGTGTTTCTAAAGCGACCGGTGAATCCGTTAGATCCCTTCAGCGCATTTTAAAGCGACAAGAACAACACGAAAGTAGTGGAAGTGAATTCATTACTCCTCGTAAAAAACACAGCCAAGGAAGAAGTCGAAAACTAACCTGGAAGATTTCAACAAAGATATTATTCGGAGGACGGCGAATGAGTTCACTTACGATATGGAGAAGGCCCCTCTCTAAGGAAACTAATGCCATTAGTAAAAGAGTAAATAACGTTTGAAGGGGGCGGCTTCTGGTGGAAAGAAGCTAAAAACAACAAAAAAGTTTTGTTCGAGAATGATAATATACGAGATAAAAGATTGCATTGTCTGCGCTCCATAACGCGGTAAGAGAAGAAAATCGTCCGATTATATATGTAGATGGAATCTATATACGTTCTTCCCACGTGAAGAATCATACGTAGACCAATGGTTCATCAGAAGGGCTGAAAGATCCCGTTTTTAAAGGGAGTAGAGCAATAATAATTAATGAGGAAGGGGAAGACGATTTTATCGAAAATACTCTCCTAATATTTAAAAAAAAACGAGCGATTACCATGACATGAGTTTTAATAATTTTCAGAAACTGGTTGTGTCTCAATCGCTACCGAATCTGTCACTGAGATCTGTGATAGTCACCGACAACGCACCGTACAACAACGTTCAAACAAATCTACCCCCTAATTACAAAATACAACAAAAAAAAAACAAGACACGATCGAACGGCTCATTGAAAACAAGATCGTTTTCAAATGAAATGTTCAAACCTGAATCTTATAGCTGATTAAACTACACAAACCGCAATTTAAAATGTGATAATAGGTTTTTTGTTTGCTAAAAAAGGACACTGTTGTTACATGCCACCTTATCATCGACTTAACTACTTTTGATAACATCTAGGCCCGTGTTAAAAATTACAGTGCCCAAAATAATGTAACGCTCAATTTTAGAAGACACCACTGAACTGGCGAAAGAAGAATTTACAGAAATAAATGTAAACTTCTGGAAGGAAATTTGCAAAACTGTGGAATATTGTGACATCCCAACCCCCGTAGGGGAAGACACCCCCACCGTGTGATGTTCCGGTTGCCACATCAGCCCTTCCAAGGCTGAGAGGCTGTCTTGCCTCTCGCAAGACAGTTCTGTAACCTTCGACAATTGTAACAGTAGAAGACGCTAGGCTCGCAATAAAATATCCCTATAAGCTTGGAATCGCATATGATGAGCCCAGACCGACGCAGCGTACAACATTATGGCCACGCAGACTCTTTTGTAAAGTATACGCATGATAAAGAAATTCAACCTCCAATTGGGATGAATGACTCCACGAACGCCAAAGAAAGCTTTCTTTGCGACAAACTGAAGGTGCTCCCTGAATTGCAGTTTGTCATCAAGGATAACACCTAGATATCTTTGAACGGTAACATACCTAATCAGAAGGTCGTTCATCACGAACCGCGGGTGGCAGTTGCGGCTAAACTGCCCTTCAAGAACATCATAGTGATTTTTTCCGCATTGAAAACCATCTTATGCTGAAGACTCCACAACCGCAAAACCCTACATGCCTGTGTCGCTCGAGATTCTATCTCCAACCGCGAGTTTCCTTTTCGACCAGCAGCAGCCCATCGTCAGCATAATCGACGATATGGCAGCCACCGGGCAACCTCAACCGCATCAGAGAATCGAACTCGATGACCCAGACGAGAGGCCCTAGAACACTGCTCTGCGGACATCCTTTTGACAGGGTCTTTCCTACTTTCGAACCACCGTCGCGAAGGACGATGATCCTGTTGCTGAAATAGCTCGAGAGAGTGAGAATTTCGTTTTGCGTGCAACCACGCCGCTGCAGTTGGAACAAAGCAGAGGTCCACCACAAATTCTTGAAAGCCCCGGATATACCCAAAAATACGGCGAGTACGTACTTGCACTCGTTACTCGCTGCTATATCTAAAACTCTAAGAATGCCGTCCTCGGTGCCCTTGCCGAGTAAACCGTACTGATCGAAACCGTACTGATCGTCCATCAATTGATGATTAGAAGTTAGCCTGCTATTGATGCGGAGGTACAATACATTTCCGAAAACCTTACCTACTACGGGCAAGAGCGTCAGAAGCCAGTAAGAAGAACTTACGGTGGGATCCTTGTAGCCGCCTTTGAAGAGCAATTTCAACCCACCGCGTTTCCAACAAGCCGGGAAGTATCCAGCAGAAAGCATCCTGTTGAGTTTGGGGTCAACCTTAACCTCAAGCTTTTTGATGGCTGGAGACTCGGTGAAGACCCGAGGTCCTTGCCTCCTTGTTCTCAGCAACGACGACTTTACCCTTGCTGGTCTCTTTTATGTCCGTAATGCGCAGGCCCTTCCGGTTGTCACGAAGGGCAACCTGGAAGTCCTTTTTGAGCTGCGCCGAGGTCTTTGTAGACCTCTCCATCTTGTTCACGAATAGAACCTCAGGCTTCCTCATCTGGCTGGCTTCCCGTTTGCGTTTTACTACATCAGCATAGCGCCTGGGCTGTGCTGGAACTGGAGCAGCTTTCTATTGAACCACATTGACCTCCTTGGGCTTGGAGGCCAATGTCTCCAAACCGTCTGGCAAAGCGGACACAACCTCACGATTTCTTCCCAACCTCGGGAGAATCGTTTTCTTAAAACACCTGTGCGCTGCGGAGGAGCTGTAAAAACTCCTCTAAGTACCTTATCTCTTCTTGGACTGCCTTCAAGAGCGGGGCAGAACAACCAGGTCTGCTCGCTGCAGCCTTGAAGGCTTGAAATACCGCATTAGGGTCCCGGGTAGGTGGCTCTACATCCATAGCCGAGCCGAACTTGTCCTTTGATGTCGAGGAGGTCGACGGTAAAGGTGCCGTCCTCCTCTTCCGTCGGGGCTTTCCTACCACCTGAAAAAACTCCTCTGACATAGCCGGAGATTCCCTGGTCTGACTTAGTAACAAACTGATTGCTCGCTGTCTTCCTCCGCCTTTTCTGGATGGGCAAATTCAAGAGCGTGACGACTACCCGCAGCGAGCTACGGGCAGCTGGGGATCTTTTTATTTCCCTGTCACTCTTTGCGCCTCTTGGCCGCTACTGAATCGATCGATAAAGAACCACACACTACGGCCCTCGTTCTTAGAAGAACGCGAGTAGGACTAGGTTAAAAAAGTAAACTTTACTCGTAACGGAGACTTATGACCAGGATTCATTGCCACCTTTCAGTCGACTGTAAGGCACCCGTCTAATGCTTTGTCCTATACCTTCCGCGAGAATTTAGTAATTTTAGTCTAAAATATAAAATTTACTAACTAGTGCCACGCTCTGAGATCACTACTTTCGGAACAGTAGTTGGTACACACTCACACTACAGTCCTAAGAACCGATAACTACCGTTTAGCAACTAGAAACTTGGACGTACGAATGGAGATCAGATTGGAAAATTGTGACAGATCATTTAAAATTTGAACCGATAGAAATTTCCCAGCGTTTTATTGTAAAATTACACGAAACTGATCTCTGTTCCGACAGAGATGACGAAGATGAGGAAGTACTGAATGGAGTTGAACAAATAATGTAACTCGGAAAAAAATTAAATATGTTGTGTGTTAGGCACTTATAAAAAATCACTTATGCAACTGATTTGGAAATGGTATATTAATATAACGCTATTAATTTTGGAATTACGGGATTTTAATAAGTTACTTTTTTACTAACAACGATTAAAATACTTTAATCATTACTATTAAAATATTGGTAATGATATTTTTATTTTTTTATTATTTGCCAACAAATTAGATTTTATTGACATTAAACATGTTAAGATTTAGGAAATTATTTATAAACGAATTTTTGTATAATAAGTTTGATTTGCGTATAGTGTCGTTAATCGTGTACGTTGGACGTGCGGTAACGATGCTGAGAAATAAAAATAATCATAAATTAATGTCAACATCCACAATCATATAGAAATACGCGCAGTTAAGACAAGGTCAAAGATAAGCTTTGTTTTACCGAAGTAGTTTTACGATTGACACTGAAGTGTAATATTAACAACATAAGGACCTTTGGCGAAGGTGAAATCATGGAGCCGAGTATTTTGAACTATACACTATCGTACGTATAACTACGTACGATTAACCATATAATATTAACTGCCGGTATAAACGATTGCAGATGACGGTTTGTTCTCTGTATTGCAGGCTGTAGATCGAAATTCTTTCTGATAAGGATCGAAACCACAAGAGTTCGCGCAGCTTAAACGCCACCACTCCCCAAACAAACTGTAAGTGCATTTCTTCGTTATTTTTTTATTTACATTTAAAACGCGCTTAATAATTTATGATCACCTATTATTTTAAATTCTGTCGGAGATATGTAATCGTTAATATTTCCTAGTCATAGTTTTTAAGAACTCGACTTCAGCGTCAAGAGTAATATTGCGGTAATATTTTTTTATCGCTCGGAAGCTGATTTTCATCTATCAATTTTTTATTTAAACACATTAAAATGCAGAAGCGGTCAGAATAATGTGCTTTATGTATCTGATATTAAAATAAAACCAAGGAAAATTTGCGATAGTGCAGTTTAAGCAGGTGTTACTGCGTTTAGGAGGGAAACTAAAACAATACAGGTCAAAAGAGTTAAAAAAGTTAGTACAAATTACATTTTATCCCTACGTTTTGAGGTTTAATACGAATTCAAAGACAAGTCAAAACTGTTAAAATTACTTGAAGGGGATCTGTAAAAGGATACATCGACTTAAATTCAATCGGCAAAAACTCAACACACACACGCACACACACACACACACACACACACACACCCCCCCTAATGAACGATTTATAAAAGTTTAAGCACGTGTATTAACATAATTCTGAGGTACGTAGAGTATTCACAACTGTAATAGTAGAAACAAGAGTAATATCGCGATCCCCGTTCGAAAGTCTGAAATAAAATAAATTATGTCGAAATAAAACGGCTAGCTGCCCGATAATAGGAATAGTTTTTCTAAATAGTTACCAGTAAAGCCAGAGAAGTTCCGTAAATGAACTTAAACTCGTTAATGTACTTTTTAATCTTATAAATAGTACTTGAATGTGTTGTAAACTTAGTTTTTAAAATACAGTGATGACATATCGTACGTAGTCTAAATCGGCATTAAGTAATCTTAACTGTTCTCATATTACGACGTTACGGTTATTTTTATTATCGTACTAGTACAGTTTTTTTATGTTAAACTGACAATTTTTTCTTCAGTGTTCATTTATCAAAGAAAAATATAGATTATTGTTATCAATATCGCTATTATACCTTCAGGAACCCGAAGCATTAGTATTTCATGTAATTATTTATTTTCATATAAGGTATGATTTATTACCTATATTCTATATTTATTAACTTTTTATTTTCTGATGCTTATTTCACTGAGGTTTACTCGGTTTATACCTACTTAACGTTCTTCAAATCTAATATGTAAGATATTAAATCAGTTTTAGTCTGAATAAAATTTTTATTTATTTACTGCTTACCGAGCGATGATTGTTTTGCATTAAAAGACAGATTAAAGACTTGATTCTGAGAAGTGCTATTAACGGTCTGAGTTTTAAGTTCTTTTGCTTGAAAACCTTTTTCAAAATACAGATCGCCTGCAAAAAAAATTATAAAACATTATGATAAATAAAAATGTTAAAAATTATTGAAATAATAAGTCTAAAGCGGTTAAATATTTAAGAAATATATAAGGTTAATTGTGCCAATTTTGTCCAAAAATCAATGTGTAACCGATGCGATACAAAAAAGGTATTTTTTTGTTCAGGTTATTTGAAAATTTGGAATGAGAAAATATTCGTTAGTTTATTAACGTGAAGGTAAAACAAAAAGTCTTATACTCGTATATGTAGTGGTTAAAAATTATTCTACAGTCTAATTTATTAATGTAATTTGTTGATATAATAAACTCTGTTGTTAAAGAGAAGCAGGCATCAGGGTCTATTCGTGTGTTCAAGAAACAAAGCAAAACCACTTCTTTTAAAATGCTTAAACTGTTTCTAATATCGATACCGTTAAATTAGTCTTATAGTATTATCAGTATCGTGATGGTATGCTGTATTAACATTTTATCGATACGCAAAAACACTAAATAAATATGCCGAAAAGAACAGGATAACATCGGTTCAATGATATTTATTTTAAATATCTAACAAAGATGTATATATTTTAAATTAACTTAAAAATGATTATAATCTGTTTCACAAAAGCAGCAGAAACCTGTAAAAATGTACACTAACCTCGTAGTAACTACCATCCAATCAAATGTCCATTATCTCAATGTACTCGTAACTCATCTAGCAAAGTTTCTAATGCCATCCAAATATATTCAGAAAGCTCTTTCTAGACAAGAACATCTCAACTGTAATCCTTGTAGAATGTTCTCTATGATATCAGAAATTTAACGATCATGTAAACCGATTTATTGTTTTCAGATGAAGTTAAAATATCAAGAATCGCAACGTTTCAGCAAAAACACAGTTTTCGGCTCGTGAAAGTTTTATTGTGCTTCTAATGTAACCTTTTATACTGAATTCAAAAGTTAAATCTGAATTTTCCCGTACCCGACCCACACTTTTCTTGCGATAACATTTTTGAAGTATTGATTTCGCAGAATTCAACGTATTTTTTAAGTAAACTTATGTTCAAATAAGAGCATTTTAAGTGATTTCTAACAGAAAGCGGGATACAAACATAACATTATGATGTCAATAACTGTGTGTGCAAGATGATTCTTCATTTATTGTAGACACATAGCACAGAGCGATCGTCCGAGTCGTACGATTAACACACCAGTATTGTTTAAATATTTGTTGTGTATGTACATATTTTGTAGTTTCATTCTGTTTTCCGATTTATAGTTAGTGTGTCATATACCACACCCTCCCGATACAACTTTAGATAATGAATCTGAATATGAGGTAGCCATTAAAGTTCAACACGAGGAGTAAGATGATCCTACTTCTGAAAAACAATCATCCTCTCGTGAATCTGATCTGATAACTCAAGGTGAATTAAACGACCTTGTTCAGAATTTGAATTTGAAGAAACAAGCTGAGTTTTTGGGATCTAGCTTAATGGCTGGAATCTTCTCCATAACTGACACTAAAGTGTCTAGTAAGAAGAGCTTCAAGATTTATATTCAGAAGAAATAGTTTAGCGTACTGTAAAAATATTTGTGTTGTCATGGATGCACTTCATCGTGAACATAATTGTACCTAACGGAAACTGTGCACAGATCCTTTGAAAACTGGTTTAAAGGCTGTCCTTTTGCAAAATGGTAAACAAATTTTCTTTTGTAGCATTAACTTACGCCTTTAACATGAAAGAAATATTTGATGATATGAAAATGCTGTTAGAAAAAGTTCAGTCAAAAAATTCATTCATTACTGTTCGAGTGTATTTTGTGATTTAAAAGTTATTGTATTATTAACAGGTTTGCAGGAGCTGCAAACCTGTTCAAACAAAATTTTGTTTTTTTGTGTGAATAGGATAGCAAGGACAAGATAAATCATTATATTAAGAAGTAATGGCCAAAGTATGAAGACTGCATCTGAATAGATATTCTTCAATACTTAACAACAAAAAAATTCTTCTACTTTTACTCTATATAAATTTAGGACTTTTCAAAAACTTGGATAAGGCGATGGATAGAAATGTTGCTGGGTTTCATTGTTTAAAAGAAAAATTTCCTGTTTAGTGATGCTAAAATTAAGAAAGGAATTTTTATGGGTCCCCAAATAAGAGCTTTGATTAGAGTTGAACAAAAAAAAGAATGTTAAGCCAAATCAAGTCTTGTACAAAATGTTTTAGGAAATCATAAATACCCAATTACCGTGACATTGTGGATGAATTACTAGTCATACAAACATACAGGTTGTAATACGTTCCTAAAAATTCATATCTTGGACTCACACCTGCATTTCTGTCCAAACAATGTCAGTGCTGTCAGTGTCGAACTCTGAGAATGCTTCTGCTAGCAAATCTCAGTTATTGAAAACAGGTGCCAGCACCAGGAGAGTGTAAGAATACTTGTAGACTATTGTCGGATACTAAAGAGAGATGTTCCAGTTGCCAAACACAAAAGGAAAAGAACTACCACAGTTTAGATATGTTGAAAGTACTCTGTAATTTAGTTGTATATTATGCTCTATCTTTTATAAAAATAAATTTAAGGCTTGTGGTGTTATAATCAACATTTTTTTTATATCGCACCAGAATTGTCGGTTGTCATCCTGAAGCAATAGTGTTCTGATTATGAAGAGAGAGTTAGATTTTGTTTGTGTGCATGTTCTCTGACTAGCTGGACTCAACCTTAAAATTTTCTTTCATTGACCATCTTAAAACAAATTATTTTGCGCCAGTTATTTTCCTGCAAGATATGTGTTGTCGTAAAGAACAATGATATTTGTAGCATCTCTTGTACTAGAAGTAAGTGGAATATATATAAACACACACTCTTTCAATTTGGTTTCACATCAGGAAAAAGAATACTCTTAACATCTTGTTTTTCTTCAACTACTTTTTCTTTTACAAATTTTTTTACAACTTTCTTTCTCTCAGTGTTTCTTTCAATATTTTAAGCAAAACTAAATGTAAATGTCAATAACTACAGAGTCTATAGGGTAATGTCAGTAACATTTAGTGGCTATAGTCAATACTCTATGATATTAAAAATAAGATTCAGTTAACAAAAATATTTTACTAAAATAACAGTATAATGGAAAAAAAATGTTGAGGTTTACTATGATAATTTATTGGCTAAAACTGAAACTAAATAAGAATAATTTCAACAATAGAGAGGAATTAAATTTACTAATAATAAATGCCTAATAATAAAAAAATAAAAAATTAATACTGATTCATTTAAGCCTGTTATGGATTCACTCAACACCTAAAAACATGTAATCAGACATTTTTTTATTTTTATTTTGTTCAATAATTAAGTTTAAAAGAAGTTTGATGAACACTTTATTTCAGTATCTACAGTTCTTTTTTACATCAAAGACGTACTATAATATAACCAAAGAAATACTAATTTTACAGTATAAAAATTAGTACTAAGAACTTCATTTTTCCTACTTTGACTAAACTTATAGCTTTGATTAAACTTATGAATACTTTGAATCTCAATTTTTGTATACATCTTTGATTCCTGAAGAAAAGTTAACAAAATTTGAAAAAATTTTTCCACTATTCTAATAAATTAATACATTCCAAAATTCACTAAAATGTTCTCTATATCAGAAAAGTAAGCTATCAGGTTTCATTTTAAAAGCAGAGCTCTAATAGTACCAATCTTATATATATAAAGCTGCATGGGTCACTGACTGACTGACTGACTGACTTGACTGATTGACATTAATTCTAACCCATAAGGAGGCCTTGGTGCGAAAAATGTCTAGAGACCTTTTTTGTAGGTGGCGCGCCGAAACCGACCAGAAAAATCCGAAATCTTGAAATTTTC
>JAAAKQ030469877.1:0-23752 GCA_010016005.3 Zanna intricata | reverse complement strand
ACATTCTATTTACTTTTAATAAAATACAGAACACATGTTGTATAATGTAGAAAACATACCACAAATCATAAAAAAGCAGTTCACTTTTTTTAAGAAGTAATCGATGATTGCGTAAAACTGGTTATTTTCACTTAGCATATTATTTTCCTACTAAAACACGAAATTCATACGGTCAAAGAAAGGTGGTATGAACTGGTGATACAAGTAAAGGTTTAGACGCCCTTCTGAATATTAATACAATAATAGCGTACTCAATTATTTACGGCAGCATTCATTTTTTGCGAAAAGCCAAAATCAACAATAAATTATTAATTAACTACACACAGTCATTTAATATTCGAAAAGAAATGAGGAATACTATTTAGTTTAACATGCATTTAATCTGTCATCGATTTATTCTTAAGCCGTAGGTTAATGCTTTTGATTTTGATTTTAGTATCTGACATTTAGTTTTCTAAACTAAATATAACGCCAATATTTTCTAAGGTCTAAATTCTCGGAAAACTTTGTATGTTTGTTGTTTTTAATAATAGGTAATAAGAATGTGTCCTAAAATCCTCTTCCAATTACTCTTTTGAATTCTTATAAATATTATACATGAGATTAATATGAAAAACAGCCCTAAAATTATATTTCGGAAAAAGTCTCCCGAACTATAATACGATATTATTTATTTTAAATAATCCATGAAATTATGATCTACACGGCATTTGAAACTTCAGAAATTAAAATCCATCATCATAATGTAAGATAACATATTTAGTGATTAGTGCTTATTATAAAAAAAAATGCTAGTGACGTAAAAAGTGAAAAATTATTTGACGAATCCCAGAATCAAGTAATATTCAAATTTTGTTTGAGGAATTATTATTAGTCGTTATATTTACGATGGGGACGAATTCATCTCCGTTACGGATGCGAGTAATCTAAACTTGATGTTGATTTTGAAATAAAATAAAAGTAAGCGGATATACTATGTTATTTATTTATTTAAAGCCTTTGAAAAATACAGTTGAAAAAGAAAGCCGGGTAAGCTTTTTAACCGGAATGATTTGAAGTTTAAAAAAATTCTACTGATATTTAAAAAAGCAAAATTGAAAACATTGAATTAAATGTTTTCAATGTTTAAACATTGAAAACATGTTTAAAAAAGCAAAATTGAGAAAGTTGAATTAAACAATGTTTTGGTTGGTAATGAAGGATTTCAGGCATTTCAAATCGAGAATTTTTCTTCTATTTTCTAAATAAGAAATGCAGAGAAAATATAAGAAGTGATAAATATAGAAATATAGTTATCTGCCAGAAGTATTGTAATTCTTGTGTAAATGAAAACCATAAATTTAATGTAGTAATTGAAAATTAAACATAGAGCAGCAGTACTTAGAATACGTGTAACTATTTTTATATTTAACGCATAAACACTTTAAATAGTATGCCTGATCAATTATGTCCAATTAATTATACATAGACTACATTTTAAACAATTAAGTATTATTTAATTTTATTTAAGGATTAACCTACTGCAGACTAAAAATTGTGATTATAATAATTTATAATTGTAAAATACAAAAATAAAAAATTTATAAAAAGTTAAGTAAGTTTTTAAAATATATAATTGCATAAAATAATGAAAATAAAAGGTAAACTAGTCTTTATTTAAATAAACAGGATTTATTCCCTTACTTTCTTAACAATAAAAAATCAACGTCTTTTTCACAGTGCACTAATTATTTTGTAGTAAACGTAACTGAGTAGCTGTTGAACATGCGGTCACTGCAGCTGTCATCCAAAACTGACGGTGATCGGATGTTTGCTTCACTGTAGCAACAGTTTACTGTATTATAATCTGGTATGACCTTCGCCTTTTACGCCTTAAACGATTTCTTCATTTTCTCAATAATATCCCTCAATCTTTTTAACTTTCTTCATTATCCTTTCAAATCATTTTCCATTACAGATATTAAACGTCCATAAAAATAGAGTTGATTAAAGCTCTCATTAGAGTTGCAAACTATTAGCAAAAGTTAAATTTTTTACTTTTGCAAGATGAGCTCAATAAGACAGATCGCATTTCGGAGGAAGTCATAGTACATAAATTCATCCCTTCATAAAACTGACCAATTTTGTACTGATTTTCTCTGTGTCTAAGGGGTAGTATTATTTGAAAAAGATGTCCCCTTTCGAATGTGTTGCGGAATATTACCAGAGCTCAAGACCAAAAGCTAAATTATGTAAGATTAATTGACAGTTGCTGGACCAAAATTCAAAGAATTCCGGCCTGATATTCAAGTTCAAAATGTTTAACTTAATATAATATTATTCTATCAGATTTTGTGTATTTTTTATAATATATTAACAGTTTTTTAATATATATATATATATATATATACCGTACAAAACATTAGTTACTGGCTGACATTTTAGGTACAACGTATACACAATATAAATTAAAAAAAATAAAATAATTTTAATTAGAAATTATGATTATATAAAAAATAATAATTTTGTGTTTTAAATTGTTTAATAAACAGAAAATATATTGCTACCGAGTGTCTGAAAATTCTTAACAAATTTTCCAATTCCCGAAATGAATTCAATTCATGGGTGTCTAAACTTCATCCTTTTACGCTAAAATGCTACAAATAATAATTATTATTATTATTTTTTTTTTAATTTTGAAGATAAATTTAATCTGATTCCATGAGAAGCTGCAATATAACATAACTGATTTTAACAAAAATTTGTAAACAGAACATAAAAAGTATATTTTAGTGTGTTAGGTAACATAGATTAAAACATGATACAGCTAACTCAGATCAAAGTATTTTGAAAGAGCAACTATAGCAGCAGAAAAATTCAAAAGTATGTAACAGGGATCACCGAAGTCATGGATTCTCGAAGGAAAGGAAAGCGCGACTAATAGTAGAAGACAAAGCATCTTTGGGAAGGTACTTTCCGAAATATCAGTTTTCAGCCAATATATTGTTTAAGTCCATTTTATGATTAAATTGGTTTATAAAAATGCATTAAAATTAAATTGTATGCAATAAAATGAAGATGCAGTACAAAGTTGTATTATTTAGAAAGAAGGAAAATAAACAACATCGAGAAAAAATATTTCTAAACAAATAGAGAAAATTAAAATATTGAAAATTTTTAATTATGTCAATGAATGTAGTTAAAATGAAAATAAATGCAGTTTTATGATATTTATTTGTTTCTGGTAAATAAATACAAAAAAAAAACCCTTTAAAAGATTAGATTAGTCTCTATGTCATTGGGAAAATGCCATCCCCCTACTGCCTCTACTGCCCTGGTGTACGGGACGACGTCGAGCACACCTTTTTCAAATGTGCTCGGTGGGCGGCAGATCGAGGGACACTGAGCCCTCAAAACGTAGTTGAGATGATGCTCCGTGACCTGAGCAGCTGGGAGAAAGTGGCTCGATTTGTCGGCAGCATCCTCAGAACGAAGAAGGATGACTTACATAGTTGTGAAGATTAAGTAGCGGCCTCTCAGGCTAGTATAGGAGGACTCGACCTGAAGTAATGTGATAAATGGTTCCGGGTCGAGTCCTGGAAGAAGGGGGGTGATTTTAGTCGGTAATCTGCTGATGGTGATTGGAAATGCCATCAGTGGGAGCCCGACACTCCGTGCGTAAATGCATTTCCACCTCCTTCCCAAAAAAAAAAAAAAAAAAAAAAAAAAATATTATTATTATTAACTCCTAGTCTTCATTCAATATATTGAAAACTACGTTACAAAATTTTTAATTTGTGATATTTCTTTAATGATAACAAAAAGATCAATTCGAACCCTTAATTAAAGATATTTTTAAAGATAACACGATTAGCTTTGTACCTTACATGTTATAAAAGTTGTAGGAAACTTGACACAAGACACCACTCGCTTCGTAAAGTGGTAAGACCATTGCTTAAAATAAGAAACGTCATGTTAGGCTTTACAGAAAGTAAGCAGCTTGCTGGGAAGACTAGGAAGGGAAGCTGAAAAGTAAAGTAGTATAGCGTTGCTTTCTTAGTGAATCAACTATACTATAGCAAATCAACATGTTAAGATCCGTAAAATGAAAATATTCAGTCCTGCAAGTGATAAAGCCTCTGATGATGCCCTCTGTTCATGATAGGATCATCTTTATTCTCTAAGAACAATATTGCCTCTTAGAGTGGTTCACATGTGTAAGGTAACAAATTAGTATCCCATTTTATTGGAAAAAATTGTATAAAATATTTATATAAATGATGACAAGAATCTTGATAAAGCAATATTTTATTGAAACTAAACAGTACACAAGATAGAATTTGATAGCTGAATAAATTTACTTGAATAAACGATTTAACTTAACTCTTATGAATATATAAATCCTTATGAATTTGATGTAGAATTGGCTAACGTGTAACGTACGCAGTGAATATGTAACAACCGAGAATGGTGGATTGTAACACCCGAGTGTGATAATAAAGAAAAAACGAACCGAGTGGGCAAATCGACAACTATTACACCAGATGACGTCATTAAATGAATAAGAACTTAACAAGATACTTAAGAGGAAATCTCTTAATATTCATGTTATTTAATCTTGAACAAGAAACTGAACATGCATCGTGATATAACAAAATTGATGCTACAGCTGCTGATTGAGAAAAAATAAAAGCGCGATGCTGGATGTTGTGAGCATTTAAATCAGTTAAATTATGGAAATTAAAAAGAAAATGCTCTACCAAAATGATGAGACTTAATTGGATAGTTATAAACTAGAAAAAAATTTAAATCATTCTACAGGGTGGGAAAATTAATGAAAAACGACCTCAATAAAAAATCCCGAATTAATTTCAACATAAAAATCGTATTGTCTTCAAGGATTTTTTCCCTCAGAATATTGTCCTGTTATGTTATTAAAAATTCACTTAATTTTACCAAAAAAATTAAAGCGACAAGTTAATTGAAATAAGTAGCCTAATAAAATAAATAATCACTGGAATTTACTCACTAAAACGAACTCATATTTTTATTGATCTATTAGCTTAGTTTTTTTCCAACAAGCTTAATACAATCAAAGATTGATACTCAGTGCAAATGTTAAAGCTGTTTAATGGTAAATAAATCTTCAAATATTGACACATTAAGGTATTAACACATTAATCAATTTCAAGCATCAGATTATGTTTTTTAATTTTTTTTTTTTTTGGGTGGGAAAAAAGGTGGAAATGCATTTAAGCACGGAGTGTCGGGCTCCTGCTAATGGTCTCATTCAACCGCCACCAGCAAACTACCGACTAAAACCAGCCCCCATTTATTGGAGTAAATACTACACGCCCAGGAACCGTCGCATGGCATTACTTCGGGGTGCGCAGGCCTCCTAACGAGTTCGTCCGATCCAACAAACGACGCGAACAACCGAAACGGAATATCCGCAAAAGACAACTATCAACTCAACGCAAAATTAATATTGCTTCACAAAAATTTTATATAACAACTACACAAAAAATATAATATATAGTTTAAGTAACTAACAGATGTCAGAACAAAATTTCAAAGAAAATAATAACTGCGGTAGAATTACGTTCTGATGATTAAAACACGCATTGCGTAACAACTACAAAAGCACACACAATACTAAATACAAAGTTTACGCAGCCTAATTAATTGCCAACGAATACAATAACTACACTTTAAACTATAAAGATTGAGACTAAGACTAAGATTGTACGTACTAATTGTTCACCAATTTTAATCAGACTATTTCGGATAGCGAATACGAGTCAATATTGGCTTGAACGAAAATTGTCTCTTGGAAATATTTATTTGATTTGTTCAATGTATTCTTAACCGTAAGCATGTATCGACTGAACTCTGAACTGGTTTGGTAATGTTAGCACTCTTTTCTATTTTCTTAACCGACTATGTATGTAGTTAAAAAATTCGGGTTCCAAACCACTAAGAATAAAAGGTAATTATTAGTGACTGAAACATTCGCTAAAAAATGAAAGTTTATTTAAATATTTTTAGATTTTTAGTAAAGTTTATTTTACTTTTAGATACCGATAGTATTTAGATATTTATTGTGTGAATAACTTAATTAATTTCATTTTCCCTTGTACGAAATAAAGGAAGTATTGTGATCGAGAAAAATTCGGTTTTCAGATTTCAACGGAAATTTCCATTTTGACCATCCCTTAATCCATTTTGACTAAATTCGGCGTGACCTCTGTACGTTCATATGTACGTACGTAACTCGCATAACTCAAAAACGATTAGCCGTAGGATGTTGAAATTTTGTATTTAGGAGTGATGTAATATCTAGCGGTACATCTCCTCTTTTGATTGCGATCAACGGAACCAATAGTGTCCAAAAAAGCCCGAAATTCCAATTAATTTGGATTTTAAACTTTTTCTTAACCGTAGTAATAAGCCGGTCATTGAAAGTTTTTAAACTTTTTTTAAATTTAAATATATTGATATATTAATAATTGTAAAATAAATTTTTATAATGAATAATAATTCAATAATAACTAATTTAAAAAAAAATATGACAAAAATAAGAAGTTATTAGTGAAATAAAACTTCATGGACTTTTAAAAACGTGTATATGTAATAGATTTGGTGAAACATCTGATTATTTAATATTAATTGAAAATTATAATTTAGAATCGTATTATTTTTGGATTTTCATACAAGAAACTCATGTGATGTCCACATCAGCTTTTTTATTAAATAATTATTTATTCTCCTTTTTCTTTAATATGTATTGTAGATAAGGTATTAATAGATTTGATTCTGCTAACAAAATTAAATTATTTATTTAATAATAGTAATATTTTTTATCAGAATTTTCTTTTATTATTCTTAGTTATGTATTAATTATATAATTTGAAATTCAAGATTATGTTAATTTGCTATAAAATGATAAATAATTTCATAATGATTAGAGGAGAACTAAAGTCGTTGATCTCAACTGATAGACGGCCATAGAGGGCCCGTTCTAAAACAGGTTAAGTGTTTATTACTCAAAAAAACCTGTAATTGAAGAAAGATTTTAAACTCCAGTTACCCACTCAGACCCACATCCTTTTCCAAAATCTCCGAATTTCAGTAAAAATTTATAGTATGCAAAATTTTAAATTTTCCTTTATCAAAATGTGCTTCTTCTATTATTATTATTATTATTATTCAAAGGCGTGGGCTCCCAGCAGCTGGCCCATTCACCTGGAACAAGGGACTGTCAGGTCTTCCGGGAAGCCCTGGAGCAGGCGAGGAGAAGGCTTCGTTAGAATGTTGAACATCCTACAAGCTAACACCATTTCTCGATCACAATACTTCCTATAATTCGTACAAGGAAAAAAAAGGGAAAATGAAATTAATTAAGTTATGCGCACAATAATACAAAATAAACAGTAAGGTTTATCTTCAACATACGTACTCCTGTTCCTCCCACCTCAGTTAAAACAGCGGATAAGGCAGCCATTCTCTCTCTTACACAATCCATCCTTGTTCTGTCACACAACCCCGTAACGTACAAAAGACAAACACCCGCTTCCATTCTACACAACTCAAACACTCATCTATCTACATATCTTCTTCCATAGAATCGTAGACATACTCAAATATATTGCACTAACATTTAGATATTACATATTTCAATATTATACTTTGCTTGTATATGTACAACACGCATACATATCAAGTCAAACTCGTCGGATAATCATTGGGCAAAATATAACTGCTGCTCAGAGAAAACTGCTGGAGATAGCAATTAAAATACCTTAATGCGTGCCTTGTTTAAAAAATAACAGATATCCGTCTATCTCCGTGACGGAATAGTAGCGAAAGACTGCCATTCCGAAAGGGTGCCTCTTTCATTTGAAAGGCCTGGGTTCTAATCCCGGACAGGCAAGGCAGTTTTCATAATCAAAAAATTCCATATTCCACATAAAAGTGTTTCAGAACTTCTGTGTAATTCAAATAAATAAACTTCGGTTCTACTGAAACTGTTAAATTTATTCCCTAAGAGTAAGCTTAAAAGCGAAAAGATACTATGGAAAATATAAAGATTCCAGCCTTCTTCACTAAACTCCCGCCTCACACCCCGTTAAAATAGCCAGTTGTATTCTTAGTAGCATCCTTAAATTCTAAGTTTCACTTTTCTCTTCGACTCACCTTTCAGTCAAACTCAACAATTCCTTGTTTATTTCCAGTGTTCTTTTGATCAACGTCATAGCCAAAAAACGCTGTAAACGGTGATCTAGCAAAGTCTATAAATTTTATGGATCTATGGTGAAGCTTAAAAAAAAATTATAAAAGCACTTTCCTCTTTTCTAAATAACTTATGTATTTGGATGCTATCAGCGGTAATAAGTACAATTTCTTTTAATAATAAATCTTACTAGTACCTTTAAGTCCTGCAAAGCTATATAATACCATATTCGCCGGCCACAACTTCCAGTGACCCTAAATATAGCATTAAAAAGTCCTGTTTAATTTTTGCATAAATAATTTCTGTAATTAATTACTTTACTCCAAGTATTATTTAAATTGTTTTAAACCGGGAGATTCTTTCATTCAAATATGCATCAAATGACATGGAGATAACCCTTAAGTACTTATATTTATTTACAATTTCAATCCTTTCATTTCTCAAAAACCATTTTCGCACGACACTAATTTATCTTCCATTCCGAATACAGTTATCTTATGTATTCATATGTATACCCAATACTCACAATAAAAGTTTAGATTATTAATTATTATGCTATGTTATAATTTCAGCGTATATGCCATAATCTCTAAAGGAGTCGGATATTTTATTCTCCTCCCAAAGACAATTTATCATGACGTTAATGTATAAAAATATACCATTAACCATTAAAGCGGACAGCAGCAGAAACTTTCCACTCTTGGCACATTATTATACGTAAATTTTTGTAGTACTGTCATCAATTCTGTTTCTGTGAATTCCGAATAAAGGTAATCGACCAGTTTGAAACATTAAACATAAGCAATATGTTGTTCCATCGCCCTATAAAACTCATCCTTGAAATTTTTTAATCATTTCTCAGCTCTTATCTTAGCGGGAATATCAAATATATATATATATATATAAATGTATTATTCGTGTCCAAAAAGTACTTAATGTAACGTTCTTTAATACATCATCTTTATGGTTTTAATACACCATCCTTTTAAATTGGTTCGTCAACCAATTTAAATTTAAAAAAAACCTTATTAGCTAGTTTCTTCAAATACTTTTGTGTATTTTGCAAAATATTTCCTTTTCTATACAATTAAACGCAGGTAAAAGTTCTTCCAACTTTATCACATATCCAATTGAACTATTTTTATTTATCTGGCTTCTTAACCTCTTAATCATTGATTATATACCTCTCCGCTGTTTGACAAACCATATTTAAAATTATATTCAGACTATGACCCACAACTTCATTGTCACATTCAGACTCTTCTGTTTTTAAACACTCCCGTGATTATCCTTAGTTACTCGGTCTTAATTACCTTTCTATCTCTGGAGAATATTCCAAATTTTCTTCTTAAAAGTGATTTGAGGATCTCAGAAAATCATACTAACATAATGGCAGCTTCAGGTGCCCTGAAATGCGCTGAATAATAATTTTTACCACTGATAGACAATATTTTAAGCAGTATACCAAAATTATTAATTATTTTTTCTAAACAGCAGAAAATCAATTACACCTTAAAAAAAACATTTGTTTTAGAAATAACAATTAAAATTTGTATTATTTTTAATTTCCACGCATGACTGGACTGCTAGATCCTGTTTAATTAGTGGACAGGTATTTGTTCTCGGCTTATCTCTCCTCCTTTGATCCTTCCATCTTTTCCAAAATGATTTTTCAGGATTACAGTCTACAATGAAATTATTGACTGTAGTCAACAAATAATATTGCTACAGTTTATTAATAACTGCTGTTGTAGTTGTAATTAGTGGAGATAAATTATAGTTGGTAATTTCTATCAGTACATTAAAAAATAATATGTGTAATGAGATTAATAAAAAAATAATTATATAGTAAATGTCTTTAAAAACAGGAGTTCTCTCTTATCCTACTATCACGCCAAATGATGAGAAATTTCCGGAGAAATTATTGACTGAACGATCAATAAATAATTTCTTCTTTTTCTTACTGTTTAATTTTTTCACCTATTCCTGTAAGAATTAGTTTTCTCAACTCCTAGTTTGTCATGCTAGTATCGATGGGAGTTTTTATATTTTCCTCTAAGAACCCATTTTTTCTCTCTTCTCTTTATCTGTTTAGCCTCCGGAACTACCGTAAGGTATTACTTCAGAGGATGAATGAGGATGATGTGTATGAATTTGAATGAAAGTTTAGTCTTGTACAATCTCAGGTCAACAACTCCTATTTTTTTCTCTAGTGACTCAAAACGGAAAACGTTTTCTTTTTTTGCACACATTTTCCAATAATACATGTTTCTGAACTACACTGGGACCACACTCCAAAAATAGCATTTCATAAATTCTTTTTTAGTCCCTTTTGAGAAATACTGGTATAAGCGAGCCTCTTCCAGTTTTCAATGTTACATTCTTTTGGGCAATTCTGATGTTTTTATTAGCTGACATTTTCGATCTGAGGCAAAATTTTTTCTATAATAGTTATATTAAAGAGCGAATCTCATAGCATATTACCTTGTTTCAATAATAAAGCTCTGATTTTTGCCAGTATTTCTCGTTATCCTACCTACCATTTTCTGAGGCTTCTTTAGTAGATTAATCTTTTTTTTTTTTCAGATAACATTTTGGAACCTTTTTTATTGTCTTCAATGATCACTTTGCCTACAGCAAACTTTAAAATTTTCTTTCTACCTTTGATGTACGTGTAAAAATGCTTTGATGAACGTGTGGAAAGAAATTCGGTCTCTATTTCTTAGGGACGCCTGGTAAATTTAGCCAGTAGGTTTATTGATCCTGTTATAAAGAATTTTGGGATAATATTTTTGACCTGTGTGATTAAAAACTAGGTATACGGTTTCAAAGCACATGCTTTCCTTGACTAAGGGATTAATTTTTTAATTAATCTTTTAGTTTCATACGTCATCGAACTCTTTTTCTATTAAATCATTAAAAATAATCCCTACCCTCTAACTCATTATGACTCTTTCTCAGAGTTTAATTCTTTCATGACTTTCATGTATTCTTTCATCACCAAAGCTCTTGAGGGAACAGTCGGTTCTTTCTTCAATATCAGGAGAATCACTTATTTCAATTCCTATTAAATATTTTTAAGTTGCTATTAATTTTTTTTATCTTGTACGTATAATTTTTCTTTCAACTAGTAAATCATTTTCTAATTTTCATTTAAAATTTGTTTCTGCCCCATTTACAGTTTAGTTAACAGTAATATTACAATTAAGTAATATTATAGTTCAATTATGCATGGGAATTATATAGTATTATTTTCAGTAAAATGGAAGGAAAATAGAAGGTAAAAACCGGAAAATGTAGCTCAATTAAGAAATTTAACCACATTAAAGAGAGTTTTGTGCTTCAAAACTAGCACGAGAAGAAGAGAAGCATTAGAACAAATAGCGAAATGGTTCCTGCGTAAAGTATAGTTTCCAACGATATGATCGCACCATTGTGTAGTGCAGGTTTTGAGAGAGAATTTACTAAAATTTAAAAACTGTATTTTGGTTAGCTAGTCAATTAATTAGTCATTTGAATTCTTTTCTTTGTTTCAATTCACCGGTTTCCCGAGGAATATCAGCAGTGCAAGATAGAGGTATCATTTTTAGACAGAAATATTTGTGTAAATTGGATAACCCTCATTAGACGCATAATTACATTTCCACATTATTTTAAAAGGTTGACGTATAAACAACGAAAAAGAACAGTCAATTGATAGTTGTTGATTTTTTCGACTTTTTAAATTGTATTATGTATATATTAAGTTTTAATGCGAAATATTATCAAGAGTTGTTATTGGTAATATTAGGCTGCGATGAGATAATGAAAAATGAGAATGTTTTTTTTTTAACATCCGGAACCACCGTTAGATATATCTTCAGAGGGTAAGATGAATGATTTGTAGCTGTATAAAATGCCATGCCTGACCGGAATTCGAACCCGGGATCTCCGGATGAAAGCCGAGACGCTACCACTTTCGCCACGGAGGCCGGCAATGAGAGAATGGTATTAGTATACTTTTCGCTAGGCAATGGATTACTCAGAGATTAGCATTTTAGGTGTTATCTGATTGCGATGTCACTGACGCAATGACATCATAATCATCTGAGTGACATCTGCAATGTCATTTTCTTGCGATAGTTTTCAGTATGTGACTGATGATAAAAATCGTTTCGAATTTGTGTGTTCATAAAAATTAAATTAGTCCAAATGATAAATTGGGGAAGATGGTTGCAATTTATCCTGAAGTTGTTAAATATCTGGTTGTGAACCGAGTAATTATGTGCAGGCCAGAATTTTTTACAATAACAATAGTGTTCATTATCTCTGTTATTTTTGAACAAAATAAAATTAATTATGTAAATAATTAAATTTTTCAATTTCCTTTACATTAGTCCTTGGTTTGAGGTCTAAAAACCAGCAGAAGGAGAATTTTACGTCCATAAATTATACTTACAACTTTTCTGACTTCAAATTCAGTTATTAATTTTGTAACTTTTTCTGCTGGAATAGATAGTGTGAAACATGGGTGAAAACCTTGTGTAATTTTTTTTTATACTTTACGTAAATAAAAGCAAATATCTGTATTTAAAAAATTCTGTAAACATATTATAAGTAATTCATATCGATAAACTGTTTCAGTGTTAACTGATGATTTGCAATTGAACTGCTTGCTGTAATCAATTGAAGTCAATAATTTTAGTATTTCAACTTTTAAATTTTTACACAATTTACATAAACAGGACGAGATTTTATTTGTTTATTTTTTTGGCTATTTTCTGTAATTGTCAGAGACAAAGATGGGACGTCGTGAGGAAGGAAGCTAAATCGATTAGATGTCCATAAATCCAAACCGATATCGATTGAATCGATTCCGACTATCGAGACAACTTATGGCAGACCTTCACATAACTATAGTAATTTCAATATTTAAAGTAACTTATCTGAATGATTATCATGATTGATTATACATGTAATAATTAAAATTAAGGTTCCGGGTTATGTTGGTGAATAAAAATAGTTTAAAAAGTGCTTGTTTTTCAGCAGAATTAGAGTAGCTAAACTTAAATTAAGTAAAAGTAATTATTTAAAGTATGTACTTAATTGAATTAAAAACTTACAGTCTATTCTTTAATTAGAAACATTTTGTGAAGTGAGAAAAACAAGATAACTATACATAATTAGCAAAATTATCAATTTATTTATAATTTTTTGGTTCAATACTCTAAGTAAATACAAAGTAAAAAATAACTTGAAGAAAATTACACTGTTGGTTGCCACAAACTAAATTATTTAAGTTATCAATTCTCTTTTAATAAAAGATCAGTTAACTTGATTCACTTCAACCTAGACTGGTCTTCAGTTTATCAAGTAGAATAAATGATAAGAGATATGAGTGGGTTTTGTATTTTGTTTTCATACTTTGTGTTTTTTGTTGGAAGTTGAATTTCCTCTTTGTCCATTTTTACACTAAGTATCTATGAAGTGCATCGATTGTAACAACACATTTCATGGACCATATACAATGTAATGTTCGTTATCGATCTCAGAATTTTTCATTGAAACCATTAGGTAACTGAAATATTTGAGTAATACTCCTATCCCCAAATTTGTATTCTATAAGGCCACGTAGGTTAGTATGGCTTGTATGTTTTTCAAAGTATAGTTTATTCTCTATGATAAGTGTGATACCTTAAACAATTCTAATTTCCGTTACTACAAATTCAATTCACATCGCTTTTGCAAACTTCACATTTGTTTATCTACAGCAGTATAGATGGATTCTTCACTTAGAAGACAAAACAATGTATGTCTTCTAAAATGTTTGTCAATGGACTTCTTCCATTGAAAGGCGATAAATGATCTTTGGTCTCAAAACTCAAACGAGTTTTTTTGTTTTCAGAGTTGGATAGATACTAATTGTACAGCTTGAAAATTTTAAATTCACTGACTAATGCATCATATTGAGAAGCTTATTACCAGACGGCCAGTGCAAGATAAAGAAGAACATACTGCCTAATTAATGGTCAGTTTAGGGTATATTTTTTGTAGAAAAGAAATTTAATTTAATAAAAGTCTTATTATAGATTATAATTGGAATATATAAACATTTTACTTTCAAATCATACATAAAAAGTGTTGTAGTCCTTATGTCATCAATAATGTTTCGAATATGTCAATAAAGTATGCATTCGTATACTCGTATATGCTTAAGTAATAATAATTATATAAAACTCAGAATACACAATTAACAATAATTTTAATTACTACATAACAGCCACGAAGCCGAAAAAATATAATTAAAAAAAAAGGAATTTTATAAAAAAAAAAACTTCTTTATACTGAAAAAGTTTTTTTGCAACAAATAAAATACTGTGAAACCAAGATATGTACAATTTACTTTGTTTAATGGTTTTACATTTTGAGTTTTTTCATGCTCTTACTTTTTGATACAATTCCAAATTATTTTAAACCAGTGGAACGAGTTGTACGTTCATTTACAGACATAATTCATATGAAAAATCTTGTATGATTATATTTTTAAAACGAACTTTCTTTCTTAGCATTATACTCTTATTTATTTAACTTACAATTTCAAAAGAGAATATTCTTTAACAACATAAATTATACTTTAAGAAAAATGTGATTGCTAGGCGTATTTTTACTGTAGAATAATTTCTTTCTTATATAATTTTTATTATCTTCTAAAGATTAAAATTTTCACCTATTATTTAAGAAGCAGTTATAAAATGAACTCAGTTACAAATTATTATAGCCAGAAATTATTGTGCTATTTTGTTATAATGACATTGGATAAATTATATATATATATATATATATTTATTAAAATTATTATTATTTTGTTTTTGTAAAAATATTTATAAGGCATTTTACAAATTTTTTTCCATATACATAAATAAATCTATTTAAAAACTTTCTTATTGATCTACTTTTAAAAATTTTAATTTTATTTTGCTTAACATAGAATAAATGTACTTAGTCTGTTTCGAAGAAAATTGGCAAATGTTAGTAAAAATTGAAAGTAAATTAAATTTTGAAGACGTTAAGGTCCCGGGTTCGAATCCTGGTCAGGCATGGCATTTTCACACACGCTACACATTATTCATCCTCATCCTCTGATGTAATACTTAACTGTGGTTCCGGAGGTAAAAAAAAAAAAAAATTCATTTAATTAAAAAATTATATAAAATGTTTTCATAAATGGAACAAACAGAAGAAAACCTACTGATATTAAACATATTGAGAAGTAACTCACAAAATCAGATTACTTTTTAATGAATTTTAATTGGAAAATTGAAGTATTAAGGAAAATTATTATTGTTTCAAGGAAATACGCAGTGCGACAAAATGCAGAATTGCGGAGAATTCAACGATACTTTGCATACTTTCGGTAAATGTACCGAATTCAACTAAAATACTTTTTCTTTCAGTTATTTTTCTTTGAAAGTGGACTAACACAAACTTGGTACGATGTTACTTTATGAAACGTTGCTCGTTTAATATCTTTTGCTAAATATTTTTTTCTGTGAAGCATATAAATGACCTAATACATTGAAGAATACATTTAAAGAAAACAACAGAAAGGTCTTTTAAATTAATAAAATATTGAACCTTTAATAAAACATTTAATAATAACAATTATTTTAGTATTTTGTGAAAGGAATTAACAAGTATTTATATTTTCTGTATTTTATTTAATAGTTGGTAAAACGATCACTTATATGTTAAGCAATCGTGCAACCGATGTTAAAAAGTTTTATTATCTCATCTTTTAAAATATAATAGCATACTTCTTTTTGTTCTACTTTCTTACTTCTCTATTTTATATTTCATGTGATGAAAATAACAACTTTAATTAATGTATTACTGTGTGTAATGCTTGTAAGCATAACAATTAGCCGTGAATTACAAACGAGAATTTTTTTTAATAATTAAAATTGAATTTAAATTTGTTTATTTTTGACCAAAAAACCATTACTGGCCTGAAAATTCATAGGGACAATATAAAAAATCAATAAGAAAATCCCTATTTTTACTTTATAAATTAATCTTTTAAAGAAGATAAAAATATTATAGATGTAATATTAAATAAAGAGAACTTGAAAAAGAACTGAAAACCTTATACGAAAATAAAAATAGATAATTTTCACTGTAATACAAATATACGAAGTACATATAATGCAGTTTTTTCAAGTCTTACTTTCGAAAAAGAATTAAATATGAACTACAAAACCAAAAACTAGTACAAACAAACAAAAATCTAAATTTGAGTATATCTATAAGTAAATTTTAAGAAAAAATTGAAGAATTCCAAGTGGACAGTGATTAAATTAAAAGTTGGTCCGTAAATAAAAACTAGTTTCAGGTGTATAGGATTCTCGATTGAATTAGAGAATAATAAATAAATTTTTTTTTTTTAATTGAAATTGTATATTAATTGAATTAACTGAACGGTATCAACAATTTAAATAAATTAAACCTACTGATTTGTAATGTAAATTTCCATCCATTATAATATATGAGGCAGTTTGAATTAATATCGCAATTCTGAAACACATCAATCGAAATGTGTCGAACCGTTAAAAGATAATTACATACATATCAATCCAAAAGGTTTACACATTGTTCACGTTAAATTAATGCATAACGTTGTGAATCCATAATTCAGATGGCAAATTATGATTCCCCGATGACTACGAACAAATTATGAGATTTATTTTAAAGACTTTTAAATAGTATTGCGTCTTCAAATCATATTATATGAAAGCAGACTGTAATCTAATAATACAACAGAAGTCGGTCTTTTGTTGTCTTAATACATAATTTTAATTGTTATATTTTAACTTGAGAAAAAAATTATTCTTACACACAAAAGCTGTGGTGAATATTTATTCTTTATTACTATTTCAATACATGATGATAATAGTATAACATCTACTAACATTATATATATCATTATTATATTTCTAGAAACTTTTTCTTTGACAAATATAATCATTTGTAATTATAATAATAAAAAATACTGTAATAGAAAAAGCTGTGCCATTATGTTTAGATCTTCATTAGGATGATTCAGTTTTTATTTAACCATTAAAAAAAAATTATTTTAAAGATAAAATAAAAAATTAAAAGATTAAATATAAAAATTATTTTGCCAAAGTGTGAAATTCATTTGACCCAATAAAGGGAACTAAAGAACTAAATTCTATTATAAATTTTACAATGCTCTAAGTAAATGCAGCAGATTTTAATCGAATTACTCTCACAGAATTAATCGAAAATAAAGAAATGACTTCGCACTTTAATGGAGAAAATCAGTCTTTTTTAATTTAATGAAATGATTTGTTTTGCACACAGTTAATGGCCACTATTTATCAAACAACTTGTAATATATTTTTAAGTATCTGAATAAGGAGCAGATATAATAAAAATAAAACAACTAATTAAATTTAGAAATAAACACTCAGGAAAGCTTTAGTTTTAATAGTTGTATATATCAGGCTGGTCTAAGTAAGCATAATAATTAGCATGAGAAAATTTTCGTCTGGTAGGCACTGTATTAAACTTATATTATAATTGCTTATTATTTAAATAGAAAAGAAATGTGTAATGAGTTTTAATCAAAATCTAAGAGAATGGAAAAAATAAAAATAAAACATTTTAAAATGTGACAAAGGATTCTTTGTCACAGGGACCTACCACAAACTGAGTAAACGATAATAATTAATTTCTTAAATGAGTATGTATTTAGCGAATAATAAAAACTTGTCGATAAATATTACTAACTTTACGGCAGGTTTCCAACGGATTAAATCGCTTCCCCCGAATCACAAGCACTATCACTCTTTGTCCACAGTCGACAGTCGTCGTACGATAACCGCCTTACAAGCATATAACTTCCTACCTCATGATACCGTGTTCTTCTTCATCTCCCTCTTTGGCGAAGATTTAATGGGAAATAGTGGAAGAGCTTTTTTTGGATATATACTGCCATTTATCTACATTGGTCATACAATACTATCTATTTCCTTTCAATTCTCTCCCAATTGTTTCATCAACATCCATTCTTCGTTAAATTTTCTCTGTTTATCCTATCAGTCAGTTAATGACAGACTTCAGTAATTCAGTTTCAACCCCACCAATCTCACTCTACTGAGTCCAATCGTCTTTCGACTCTGCACCAAAATGTTCCTGATATTACCATCATAGTTTCTACTGCTCCTGAATATGAAACCAAGATGCAATGTTTCACGTTCCTCACTTGTTTATCCAACCACCAACTTAAGATTTTTCTGGATCTACAAATTCTTAGATGCTCTGATTTGTGGAGATTTATCTTCAGTTCCTATTTCAAGTGTTCATCCTTCAACTTTGTAAACCTATGTGATGGATCTTTGTCGTTTCCAACAATAAGATAATATGAAATAGTGAGGGGTTAAGTTCTCTGTATCAGTTCTCATTTTCGAACATTTATGGATCAATCCTCTCAGTACTTTATTTAAATAAAACTTATTGGAGAGAGACGACGTCTTTTTTTTATACCTTCATTACTTAGAAAGGAGGGTTATAAATTTTATCCTTATTTAACTGATCAGTTATCATAATTTTTTTACATTCTCATAATTGCTCGTTCATACACATCATAGCAATTTTAAATAATGCATTATTCATGTGCATCATTCCATTAAACATCAAACAATAGTTTTAGTGGCTCGATGTCATAGGTTTTTTCCAAATATATCAGCTGCAAATGTGTCTCATGGTTCCATGTTGTCTTTTTTTCTACTGCCGCAAGCTCAATATATGATCCAAATAACCTCCAGGATCTGAATGCGTCTCGCTGTTACACCTTGTAAAACAATATCTATTCTTCCAAGCTGGTTACAAGTAATCCTATATAATTTATACATCATCGTTCATCTCCTTCCTAATAAAAACTAGTAATATAAAAAATGTTCCAATACTCCAGTAAATTATTATCCAAAATTTAATAAACATATATTAAAAATCCTGATTAGTAATTCGTAGTTAAGCTCTTTCTTTACCGACTATGGAAATATCTCCTTGTCATCGAGCATTTCTCGTCTTCATGTTCTCTAAGCATTCTCAAAATCTGATATCGAAACACTTCTATCCCAGAAAACTCCTGAACTAACAGTTCATCATAAACAATTGAATACCGATCTGTATTCAGTCATCAGTAAAAGTAATACTTAGGATTACTTATTAGGCATATTGTTTTATGTTAATATTTTGTTATTTTGTGTTGTTAGTTACCTATTTTATTTGGTTATAAAAGCATCTCAAAAAACTTACTTCAGTCGCTCAATTCGACCATCGGTAACCATACGCGAGTGGTAGCGTTTCGGCCTTTCAATCCATACCCGGGTTCGAATCCCGGTCAGGCATGGCATTTTTCATACACAATTCATTCATTTCATCCTCTGAAGATATACCTTAACGGTGGTTCCGGAGGTTAAACAAAAAAAAAAAAAAAAAAAAAAAAAAATCGGTTACTATTTATCAACCTTAAAATCTTACCTATATTCCCTAATTTACACGCTTAAGCTATCTTTGTATCTCCAAAGCCATGGTTAATCCTTTTACACTTTCTTTGTCATATCGCCTATTTATAATTTCGAACTTCTATTCACTAGATTAATTATTTTAGAGTATCTGCCCGATTATCTTGGCTCTGCATCACTTGCTATTCAGAAATTATTGGTTTTTTAAAGCCATTTTCCTCTGAAAACCTTCATTCGCTCCGTCAGTCTTTCTCTGCTTGAATCCCAATTCTCCTAGTACTTCTTTAGCAGCTCCATGTACACTCCCTTAATATATTTATACATCTTCCTAAGAGTCTCATCTTCCACTACATTCAATATTTTTCCAAAAAGTTTTTTTACTTTTATAAAACTACCACCGACTCTTTTTCCAGCCTACCTAAACTAAACTTGATTTGCGATATCTCTTGTTGTTCTTAGATTGATTTTTTCAATATAAACCCTAGATCTCACTAAATGATGAACCCATCCAAATTGTGCTGTACAGTAAGCCCAACATCCATAACTTCCGTTTAAATTTTGCCTAAACAATATACATCTACACGTCCACATTCTCGTGTTGAATGAATCCTTTCACAGTTATCTGTATCTGCATCTGTCTCTGTGCTGATGGTATCAATTCTTTACCTCCAAGGAAAGACCATCACACATATCCATAAATTCTTCTGTAACATAATAAACAGTATCTTACCAAACCTTCCCAAGGTTCCCTCTTAATGATCCATTCTTTAAAATATTCAAAACAATTGTGTCTTTCTGAGATGAATATCAGACAAAAATTTCGTCAAGTTTGTATAAAATCACCTTTTGTAATTTTATTCCCCCCCCGACGGAGAGTCTTATTCTTTAAGACTTTGGGGGTTGGCGTCCCCACGGCCCTAGCCTCTGCAGCTTTTCTTCCCACTACACACTGAGCTGCAGAACACTTTACTCTATACACATACTCTACACCAAGAACACTACACAATTTACAACATATACAATTCTGCAACTACACATCAACATTCTAAACTACTTCTTCTTATACATACACTCGGTGATGTTGCGACACCTTACGAATCGCAATCGTAACCCAAAGTGGAAACTATCGTGCCGATGGGAGAATGGCTCTACGTAGTGAGTCTCAAACGATGTCTTCTGGGCACCTGGGCGAACCCGGTTGTAATCTAGCTCTAGCTCCAGTACGCGTGCGCTCGGCTGGAATGGTCCTTTATATCGCCGGTACTCGTGGGAACAAAATTAGTTCATCACAAATAAACCCTACGATGGTTGGTTGTCCATCTGAAAAAGCCACCAAAAATAGTCTAGTGAAGAGGCCTCGGTCGGCATTGTCCAACAAGGATAACAATTTGGATGATAACCTTGCATTAAATAATCAGAGTTCAAGGCAACAAAGAAAAAACGTCAGATTTGTTGTTCTCAGAAATAGCCAAGAAGGTGGCTCCCTCCAAAAGGTCCACCTTTCATAATTAATAAAACTATAACGGTTTCAAGTGGCTCCCCCAAGAACATCAAAAAGTTACGTGACGGATCGATTCTTATCGAAATGTACAATGACGAGCAGAGTCGATCTCTACTACTTCTAAAAAAATATGAGTGGTATAAATATAAGTGCAGAATGACACAACGCTAAATACGAGTCCGGGGAGTAATTTTTTGCCGAGACCTTTTGGATAAGGATGTGACTGAAATTTCTGATGAGCTTCGTTTCCAAGGTGTTATAGAAGTAAAGCGAATCATGAAACGCCAGAGCGGAATGGAAGAACCGACCACTTCTCTTATTCTGACGTTTAGTCTTTCACTGCCACCTGAAAAGATTAAAATGGATTACCTGTCGGTTCGGGTACGACCATTTATACCTAACTCACGGCGATGTTTTAGATGTCACACAACGACATCTTGCCCGAAAACGGATATCTGTGCTCGATGCGCGAAGGAGGGCCACAACGACACCGAATGCGTAGAAGATAAAAGGTGCGCGAACTGCGGCGGTTCGCATACAGCCCGCTCCCGAGATTGCCCAACTTTCCAGGAAGAAAAGGCAATTCTTAGAATCGCTACAAAGCAGAAGCTTTCCTTTCCGGCGGCTTGCAGAGAATATAAAAAGACCTTGAACTCAAGGAACTTGGTTAAACCAGATGTGTCCTTTTCCGCTGCTGAATCAAAGCAGGCTCCCACAAATATAGGCAGTCACCAGTGCGGATCCTGCAACGAGCTGAAAAAACTTGTTCAGATGTTATCTGATCAAGTTGTCTCACTCACAGTCACTATATCAGAGCTGACCAAGGCGAACAACAAGCGCCTGGTGATAGGTAGCGAACCAACCAGTGGGATTCTTCTCAAATCTCCTGTTCTCAAGGCTCTGCCTTCTCGCACAGGAGTAAATACATCAGCTGGTAAACCACTAAATAAGCTCCCTGTTAAGGGAGTACATACAGCAACCTCCTATGGGATGTCATCTTCCCAGCTATCTAAATCACCACCTCCAACACCACGTGTGCTGGTGGATATGGTAGAGGATCCGACCGATCCCAGGGCATCCGATTTCCTCAAAATAAAAAATTCAAAAAATAAAAACCGAATCACCTATAACTAACTTTGTCATATATTTATCTTTATTCTTTCATATAATTACCTTTTATCTATGAATATCATTAAGTGGAATGTTAGAGGTCTTTGATCCCGCATTGAAGATGTTAGAGTACTGATGCGCGCACATGAACCGTTAATAATGTGTTTTCAAGAAACACATCTATTAGCAAAAGATGTGGTTACACTCATAGGTTACATCAGGGAGAGATACGACTGCGCGTTAGATAGCAGAGGGAGTGGTGGTGTCGCTATTTTAATGCAAAATGAGGTTACGGCAAGTAAAATACCACTGGTTACACCTATTCCTGCTATTGGTGTTAAAATCATCGTCCCATTTAAATTGCATATTTCCAATTTGTATCTCTCACCCAATTCTGATTTCAGTACTCTAGAAGTATCAAATCTCCTCGCCCAAATTCCGTCGCCAGCGTTAATAGTAGGCGACTTCGATGCCCACCATATTTTATTGGGCTCAAATCTGTGTTCCACTCGCGGAAATATGATAAATAGAGTGAGACAACACTTAGACCTTTGTTTACTGAATGATGGATGATATACATTCATGCCCTCATCGACTGGAACACTATCAAATTTTGGACCTTTCCTTTTGCTCACCGAATCTGCTCCCTCGCCTTAATTGGTCTGCTTGTGAAGACCTTTACGGTAGCGACCACATACAAATTATTATACATTATGAGCTCGAGCGTTTGGTGAATAAAATACCGCGAAGGTGGATTGTGGAAAAGGCAGATTAGAATGGTTACCAAAATGCCTTCCCATCACACTATGATGATGGTGTAGGCGCCCTTGATGAACTTTCCTCCTTTACGTCACTGATACTAGACAATGCTAATAAATATATTCCACTAACATCAGGAAACCTTAGACGTCCTTCCGTTCCATGGTGGAATGATATTGCCAACACGCCATTAGGAAGCGAAGACAGGGGCTGCGCAAACTTAACCGCAGGCCAACAAGTGAAAATCTTGATTTGTACCGCAGAGCTAGAGCGGAGTGTCGTCGGGTATTCTTAGATTCTAGGAGGAAGTCATGGAGGAAATACGTGGACACCATCTCTCGTACTACTCCCACATCTGTTGTGCGAAAAACATCCGTAAAATCTGCGGATCTCCAACGCAATCCATTCTTGGAGTCATTCATGAAGGAGAACTCATAACCATAACAACACCCTCGGCAGTGGCGAATAACTTGTCACATTGTTTCCAGTCGGTTCCACTCTCACCTCAGCATACACTGAGGAATTTCAAAGGCACAAATTTCAAATAGAATTATTACCTCTAAACATTGGTGATTCGGTCGGTGAATTAAACACCCCGTTTTCTTTTAGCGAGTTGTCACACGCACTTAAGAACTCACGTGA